>JANKKB010029470.1:5143-24040 GCA_026225775.1 Bursera palmeri | reverse complement strand
ATTTTTGTATAATTGTTACTGTTTCCTTAACGTCTATTAAGTATTTGGGGGGTTAATTTTAGTTTAGTATAAGCTTGGGGTTACGTGATTTCGAGTAATCTAACTAGGGGGTCAGAGTCATTTCCCTTTTTAGAAATAGAATAGTTTTAATATATATATATATATATTAGATAGATTGCTTGGCTAACCAATAAGCTAATAAAATAGCTTATGATGCTTATATTCCACAAGCAGAATTGGCAACGTGGACACAAATGTAATATTTAACATAAAGTCACAAAGAGAAATGTCTAATTCACATTTTAGTCTCTTATTAAACCATTTCTCTGCTATTTCAAACAACCACCCACCCACCCACCACGCCTCCCCCATTAAAAAGAGAATTCTACATGGTTACCGCTAGGGCGCTAAGGTTTAGTTAAATAACGTGATAGTCCTAAAATTTCATAAACTAACATTGATACCCTTATCTAGTATTTATATATCAAACTAACATTTATAATAGTTTTATTTTCTGAAGCTTATAATGAAAGAGTTAATATTAAGTCTAAAAATATTAATATTAATTTATTAAATTCGACATGGTCAGCAAGTGAGAAAAGCTAAGAGTATCCAATGATTGATTGGCTCTTGCACAACTAGCGTGCAGGTAAATAACTAAGAAGTTTCTTTCGAATACTTGCATTTCATGGGCCATTGACTTGCTCTACCTTTGTCGGATCCTTTTCTTCCCACCCACTTCCAAACTCTGATTCTTCTCCATCTTCATTTTCCATAAACCTCTTAGAATCATGGCTGTGTAACAAAGCAGCAGAGAGAAGATGGCCCAGCTTCACTCGTATGTAAAATTCACAATCTATCGTTTCCTACCTCAAATTCCAATCCTCTAAACTTCCAAACAATCTTTTCTTTGCTTTTAAACTTGATTTTGTTCTCGATTGCAGATTTAGCAGCGGGGAAGAAGTGGCAAAGTTGGTGCTGAGCTCTGATCTTCTGCCTCTGTCATGTACGAAAATTTTACAACTTGAAGGAGAAATCGATCAAATCGAACCACTAAGATACAAAGTTTATACAGAATCAAAGCCTATTGTAATAGCTTTTGTTACTTCGCCCACTTGTACGAGCCAGCTTCTTCAAGAGAAAGAGTTGGTTTCGTCATCATCGCTTTCCGTCTTTCAATTCCTAGGCACCAAGCGCAATCCATATTTCTTCATCAATAAAGCTGCACTTAGCCTTTTTAAGGATTTCCAGAATCAGCTTAATCAACTTAAAGACGAGGTACGTCTCTTATCTTTCCTGAAGGTTCATTGTCTTCTAATTTCTATCTTAATTTTTTTCTTCCAAGAGAGATCGCGTACACCTTAGTTTTAGTAAAGTTAGATTGACTGGAAGGTAGAGAATAGAGAGTGATGAGATACGTTCACATTTTTTTTCTTTTTGACCAGACATTTTATCATTTCAATTATATTCGACACGAATGCATTATTGCAATATTATATACTATGAGAAAGTTTAGAATAACTGCTTATGTATCACATATTGTGTTATGAATTTTTCAATAGATGTTTGAGATAATAATAATTATAAAAAAAAAAAAAGATTTTTATATCTTAAAGAAATTAGAGACATTTGTGAAAAATAATCAAAACTATGGGGTGAAAATAATCAAAGACAGACAGCTTACTCAGAGAGGTTATAATGCTGTGGTATTATAAAATGGCTACATTAATAACTTTTAATATATATGTGATAATTTGATCAGCATGTATGATACTTGATGATAAATGTAGTATGGTGATTTGACTCGTCCATTAATCATTACTGGACACTCTGCTGGAGGATCTATCGCTACTCTCTTCACCTTATGGCTACTAAAAGACATCAATCAACCAGGGACCAAAAGATATCGTCCCCTCTGCATTACTTTTGGTGCACCCCTCATCGGTGACGAAGCCCTCCAAGAAGCCATGTATCACAACCCAATTGCGAATTCCTGCTTTCTCCATGTTTCTGCAAACCTTGACTCAGTCCCAAGATTGTTTCTCTCACGGCCACCCCAAAATTTTGATGCCATGGACATTGATTCCCAACCTGGAAATTTTTACAAGCCATTTGGTACATTTCTCTTGTGTTCTGAATCTGGATATACTTGTGTTGAGGACCCTGAAGAAGTTTCTGATTTACTGGAGGCAATGGGCTTGGAAACTGCGGGAAACCAATTGCAGATGAACGATTATAAGGGGATTGTAGAGCGTCTCATGTCCATGGTACTCATCAAGGGAACTTCACACTTAGGTGAATTGATCGAGGAGCCACTTCGAGCAGGGATAGCCTTGCAATTGCAAGCCATTGGAGTGCAGACAGCCCAGGTAGCTTTATTTTTTTCCACTAACTTTTTGGTTTATGCAGGATTGAAACAATGGCATTATCTATAAAACTGTTCTGTAGGTAATAGCACCTACATTTCCCTTATGTTAGTTTAATATATTTCGGTTGGAAAAGTTCCTATTAAGATGAAACGTTGTTAGACTGGAGAGAGTTTTAAGACATTTGATTCTCTCAGAACTCTTACTGTCTTAAAACAGAATAATTTGAGCAAATTGAATGTGTTATATGAAGACCTAATTATAGAGCTTGTACAAATAGATCATGCAAATTTGTTAGAAATAAAGGGAACTATTTAGGATCAGTCATGTGCTTTCTCAAATTAATGTCTCTTCAAGTCTAAAAGATGTAGATTTTTAGTTTGAAGTTCTCCAAATCTCTAACTGTTGTTGGTGACAGCAAAATGGTGGGAACAATGAGCTGATTACAAAAATAGAAGCAAGGAAAAGGGCTTGGTTAGGTAAGAAGACAACTTCTTTTGATCCCTCGAAGAAACTGAATGATGTCAAGATATATATGGCCTACCTGGAATGGTACAAGAAGAGTTCCAAGTCTGCCAATAAAGGCTACTATGATAGTTATAAGGATGGAAAATTACGAGCAGACATGGATGTTGTAAAGTACAAGATATACCTGAACAATTACTGGACAAAAATGGTTGCTGAAGCTGAGAAGAAACCCCAGACAGAAGAGGCAGCCTTCAGAACCCGGTATCTATATGGTGGGACAAATTATCGGAGGATGATTGAACCACTTGACATTGCTGAGTTCTATAGAGAGGGTAAAAGAAACTATAAAAAAAATGGAAGATCTCAGCATTACATACAATTGGAGGACTGGCTTAACAAGGGGTTGGCTAATGACTCACTTAAGGGAGTAAGTACACAGTCAAGCAGCACAATTAACTCCAAGAAACAAAAGGTGGCTGAGATTCTTACTGAGGATTCTTGCTTTTGGGCTTATGTGGAGGAGGCTTTAATTGATTGCAAATCGATTAAGAACAATGAGAACATTGAATCAGCAAGAAACTGTCTGAAGGATTTTGAAGACTATGTAATGAAGGAGATCAGGAACTATGCAGTATCTCCAGAGATTTTCTTGGAGCGCAGCAGCTTTATGCAATGGTGGAGAGAGTACGAAGGAATTACAGGTACTTCCTATAGTTCAGAACTCACTAACTTTATGAAGAATGGCATTCACAAGAAGTATGCCAATGGTTCTTGGTCCTCAGCTTAAAATATGATCATTAATTCTTGGTATGGATTATTGAATAGACGCGTAAATGAGATATGTATTAATTGTAGCGTTTGAGCTTTTTGATTTTGATGTATTATAATGAATGAATGAATGTTTTTGATAGGCGTAGGCTGCCTGGTGTTATCTGATATTTTTAGGACTTCTAAGTTAGCAAAAACAAAAAAATAAAAGGACCCATGAGATATTTTGAAACTATTGAATGCGTTATAACGAGATACCATATAGCCCAATTTAAGATTTGTCACATTTCACCTCATTAGCCGAATGAAATCCTGACTATTGGGCATATGCAACAGCTACTTTTAACACTTTCTTTGAACGTCTTAAAAAAGTGAGAGGCTTTTGTCCATTAAGTTTGACTAGTTGTTGACTGCAACAAAATCGAAACTACAGGGATTTTCATGTAATTGTTTCACTAGCAAACAGAATTAAAAAGAATGGCAGAATCCTAATCCACATATTCATAGACCCGAAATTAGCGACAGAAATGATGGAAAGAAAACCTATGATCTTGCTTTATCATAAAAGGTGGATCATATCACGTATATGAAGAAGAATAAAATGATAAAAATAAATTATTTACATTACCAATATCATGAACAAATTAACATCCTATTCTGTACATGATTCTTCAAAGGCTATACCATGGAACACATGCGTGGTTCGTTTGGCGTTACTTGGAACAAAGTCTTTCACATGCGTAAAGTGTCAATATCATATTCTTTATTAAATGCTGACCTAATAATGAATTATATGTAGTTTGCATTATTGAACTATGTACCGATTTCAACTTCAATGATCGATAGTACATCTTCTACTTAATCATGATCCTATCAAGTTCTATCAGCTTCTATTGCTAAAGATGACAGACCAATGCTTTCATTTTTTGCAATTTGTTCAAAGCTTACCTATCCCTGTGTAAAACTATGTATATGTATTGAAATCTTGAGTAACCATCTTCATTTCTTTCCCTAAACTCGACGTATAGTGTTTGTATTTAAATAATAATTGAGAAAAGATATACTGAACTATCAAAAAAACACAGACCGGTAATCGTGATGGTAGAGAAGCCAAGCTAAATTGGCAAGAGATAGTAATTTTTGGGACTATGGCTCGTATTCTAATTCAAATTGACTTCTATAAAAAGTAAGAAAAATACAAAGAATAACAAAATGTAGATGTATAATAAATAAGAGTCATATCCCTATTAAGAATAAAATATCTCTACATATATCAATATATATAGAGACTAGACATAAAAAATTAATTAAGATAAACATTCTTATAAGAATATAGGAAGAGAAATAAAAGAAATATAGAAACAATATTAGGATTGAGCAAAAATATGGGAAAATATATTGTTTGGAAGAGATATAGAGACAATATCAAAATTGAGTTGTTTGGAAGAGATATAGAAACAACATTTGGATTAAGTTGTTTAGAAGAGATATAGAAACCATATTGGGATTAAGCAGGTGAAACGATAAATAATTTCAAGACACTATTAGTATTAGGTATCAGACAAAATATCAGAATTTGTGTCTAAACCACATTAAATATTGTATCTCTTTATAAGATGTAATTTATTATTTATATATTACCAATATTGATATTGAATATGTTTTCGAATAATTTCTTACAACAAAGGAGCTCAAACTTGCGGATACTGCACTCTTCAAGGAAAACCTGAATTAGGGGGGAATCGATTGGATTGGATTGTGGGGGCAAAACAGATTAGCAAGTTCTGGCTTATGTGTGTTGACAGAATGAGAATGAGCTGTTAATGTAGACAAAAGTGTCACCCTAGCTAAGATTAAGAACCGTCAGCTTCATGTGTGGGACAATCTAGCACATGCACTACGTACATAAATATAGTAATTCTTTGGTAGCTGTTGTAATGCCATTACATATATAGATATTAGATAGCAGTAACATTAATAACAAATGTTCTGGTTCTCACTTTTGGATAGGCTTGTTGCTTGTGGGCTTGGTTGGCACTTGATTGCTGTCAAGACTTACCCTGAGGCCTGGCTTTTTGCTTATGTTCACAAGTACATTTTAGATCTTTCACCGACACTTTTTTTCACCAGCACACTCATTTCCAGGTAAATTAAAAAAAAAAAAAGATCTTAGTCCGATTCCATGTGCCCCAGAAAGATATGACACATAAATATTAATACAAGTATAAATGTATGTATTGATTGCTAATTATGAACAATGTATGATTCTAGTTGAAAAGGAAAATTTAATTTTATGCACAGATTAACAGCTTTATTAAAAGGTGAGCGATCGAGCATTGCGTGCATGCTTCACTTTTCCAAATCCTTTCGATTTCATCCATCAGTTGTCCCTTTATATAATTACCACATGGTATCTTTGAACTAAGTTTGGCACTACACATACATATCAAATCAGATTTGGTCCTACATTACCTCCTTTCATCTGCTTGTACTGTTTTAAAGTCCTTCCTTCACACCTACTTATAAGCCATACCATATTATCTATATATGATTGTTCTAAGTACGTTAATGTTTTTAACTTATACAAGAACATAGATCTTACAAGAATCAACTTTTTATTCGACTAAAAGCCAAGTGCGAGAGCAACGATTAAGAGAGTGGAGAGAAATAATGATGTAATTAATATTAAGATTAAATATTTTTTAAGAAAAAAGAAAAGGTAAGATCGAAAAGAAGAAATTTGTTTGCACCGTCCATCTTTAAGATATAGGATGACACCTTAATAATTATATAATATATAGATATATTTTTTTTTATAAAATGGTATATGTATCGTATATGTTAATATGCATATTCGAAATTCACGTTAAAACAGCCCTATTTATATGTACATATAGCTGACTGTTATTAATTAATTAAAGTTGTAATTGGATTTGCAGATGGTATCACAGAAGGCATTAATTGAGGGTGGGAGCCGCGCCCAAGCTGATCTTTCATGTGATGTGACGGAATATGCGCCAAAGAAACGGGCCGTTTAGTATTTAGGTTTTTGGTTGGACCTTTTCAGCTCTATTACAATTCTTATTGTTATAAACACGGTATAAGATAACCGCGTAATGATGACTCTATCGGTGGCCCATTTCCAACCCATACCCACTATGCTAAATTTCACTTTAATGTATTTCCCACTTTACAATATAAATATAAACCCAATCATTCATCGCCGTATGTACAATATGTGATCTCTATTATGCTCAATAAAAACGATGAACGCATTCTAAATTTTATCTCTAATTTTTTTTTTTTTTTTTTGTGGAGTTATTGTAATATGTTATTTGAAATAGAAAATTAAGAATACTATTTAAAATGTATAAGATTATTCACAATTAATAAGATTTCAAAAGCTAAATGCTTTTGCATTGTAGGCAAAGGCCAAGGCTAGGCTTAATATTATATTTAAATATTATTGTTCTGTGGTTATCATATTTAAATATTTTTAGATGTGAATTTATTTTTAAAAAAATATTATTGTTTGAAAATCTGGTAAAGAAAAGGCAAAAAAAATAATATTAGAGGAATTCCAAACACAGCCTTACAGTCTAAAGAACCCCGTATTAAGTGGGTCTTTTATCCTTAGAACGCTCATCCCGTGATTGGTGGAGCGGAGCGGACACTCTTTCTCTTGCTGTCTTACTCTTACACACAACACTTACACGTCTAAAACTATAACTAAAAGTCCAAAACTAAAGCTAGTTTTTTTAAAAAATAAAAAATAAAAAAAAAATCAACTTTTACAAGTTTTCACTTGCCCCCCTGTTCCATCTACCCAACTCCCACTCTCTCACACTCTCCCAAGCACTACTTATTTCTACTCAAAAGCCACTTCTTTAACTCCCTCTTTCCACCATAGCACTAGCACCAACACCAACACCCCCACCACCGCCACCACTCAACATGCCCAAAACGACGCCATCACCACCAGCTTCTCTCTTCATTCTCATCACCATTCTCTCATCTCTTGCATGTCTTGCTGAATCAAGGCTCAGAACCAACTTCTACGCCAAATCATGCCCGAGATTCGACCAAATCATGCGTGACACCATCACCAACAAGCAAATCACCAGCCCCACCACCGCCGCCGCCACTCTCCGTCTCTTCTTCCACGACTGTCTCGTCAATGGCTGCGACGCCTCCATTCTCGTCTCCTCCACGCCCTTCAACAAAGCCGAACGTGACGCTGACATCAACCTCTCCCTCCCCGGTGACGCCTTCGATGTTGTCGTCCGAGCCAAAACGGCTCTCGAGCTCGAATGCCCCAACACCGTTTCCTGCTCCGATATTCTCGCTGTTGCGACGCGTGATCTCGTTACCATGGTGGGTGGCCCTTACTATAACGTTCTGTTGGGTCGCAGAGATGGGAAGATCTCGAAATCTTCTTATGTTGAAGGAAATCTTCCAAGACCAACGATGCCCATGTCGCAGCTTATTCAAATCTTCGCAAAGCGAAACTTTACAGTTCAGGAAATGGTGGCTTTGAGCGGCGCACACACTATTGGCTTCTCTCATTGCAAGGAATTCACTAGCAATATCTACAACTACAGCAGGTCTCCTCAGTATGATACTGATTACAATCCCAGATTCGCCCAAGCCTTGCAGAAGGCTTGTGCAGATTACAAAAATAATCCAACATTGTCTGTGTTCAATGATATTATGACTCCGAACAAGTTTGACAATTTGTATTATCAGAATCTGCCAAAAGGTTTAGGACTTCTGGAGTCAGATCATAGCTTGTTTAATGACGCAGCAACAAGGCCGTATGTGGTTTTGTATGCAAAGGATCAAAATCAGTTCTTTAAGGCGTTTGCTAGAGCCATGGAGAAGCTTAGTGTTTATGGGATCAAGACAGGGAGGAGAGGAGAGATTAGGCACAGGTGTGATGCTTTTAACTGAGAATTTGAGCTTCTGGGATTGTTTTTCTTTCTTGTGATTGTGGTGATCAAAGTGCATTGAGAAATCGAAGATGATTTTGTTTTCAAATTCTTGAATAGAAGATGATTTTGTTTTCAAATTCTTTCTTTTTTTTTTTTTTGGTTTGTGAGGATCTGATATTATGTATACATATTTCATGTCTGTATCGATTATCATATAATATCAAGGTTAATTATACAGGTTTATTTATTCTCTTTTCAGGGTTCTATTCATCTTTTTTGTTAGTGTTAAATTGTTAATGGTTCTGCATTCTGGGTTTAGAGCTATTCTCCTGTGCAGATATATTTGTTCAGATTCTTCTCTGTTTCTGTGCCTAGTTTATTTTGGCGTATTGGTGTTTGTACTAGTTGTGTGGGAGTAATACAGGGAAATAGATAATAAAAGATTTGTAATAACGATTGTACTAAATTAGGCATATAAAATTGCTGAAAATTAAGGTAAATATTTTTTGTTTTGGTAATGATGATGCTTCTTGACGACTCAGTTGATTTTTGTCTCTTCTTTGTGTTTTTCTCAAGAAGTAGTTTAAAAATTTAGATCATGATCAATATTTAAATGTTTGCTTTTCTCTGTTACAACATTGTTTATCTCTGGGAAAATGTACGTTCCTGAACTGGACCCTGCTAGTCATGTGGCTAGTTTGATTGCTTGATTCAGACTGAATATACAATGAAACCTCTTTAAAGAAGAAAATTGGATGCCAATTGATGATGAATCTTCTACCGACCTTAAGTTATTTCAGAAGGTTAAATGCAACCACCATCTAAATTAAATGAATTTTCTGAGGCCTAAACAACAGTACACATGTATCTACATATCATGTGATGACTAAATGCAGTTTCTAATTAACATCTTCAACAAATATATCATTGATACAAGTTGAGCTGTATTGCATACTTTTAATGTCCACGAGATGATTAGACAAGTCCTGAAATTATAGTACCTAAACTGTATGTAATCATATGAAATGCATTTTCATCATTGTTTTTGACAAACGTAGTTGCAAAAGTAATGATTTATCAGTTCTTTTTCTCTGAGTTGTGAATCCGTATTGCCAAATATTT
The DNA here is from genome assembly GCA_026225775.1 of Bursera palmeri. Lineage (NCBI taxonomy): Eukaryota > Viridiplantae > Streptophyta > Magnoliopsida > Sapindales > Burseraceae > Bursera > Bursera palmeri. Next base: position 14,385 of record JANKKB010029470.1, on the reverse strand, counting down.
GGCATTTTGGCTCTAGGCTGGCCTGGAGAGATACCATAAAGAACTCAATTTTACAATGCTTACCACGCCAAAGAAAACAAGAAGCTGCTTGCCCAAACCCAGCAAGTATAAAGGGGATGGAATTGTAAGTCTTTGTATCAAATTAAATGATAGCGTCCGATGCAGCCGTCAATCACGCCATTACTGCTTTGAGATTTAAACTGAATATCTTAATCTATCCCACATCGGCAAGTTTATGTTTCGAATATACAAGATATATATGTCTGACAGTTGGCCCGAATGCCTGAAGTCATCATGTGCCTTATTATACGAACAAAATTTTCCACTTAATAACTTCTTAAAATGAACTTTCTTTTTAATTTAAACTTTCTACTGACAAAAAAATCTTCATAGTGGGCCTAGGCCCATAAATCATTGTTATTGGGCTTCAACTCACGACCACACATATAAAATAGCCCAGCTCAAGATCTTCTACACTTCCATTTCAAAATTCAAAGAAACGCGAAAAGTTTTGAAATACTAACATTGAGAGAGGCAGACAGCAAATATGGCGGGAACCGAGGCGAGGAAGCAACTGCTGACCCTTATCCGGGACTTCGCCTCTGAAAAATCTCAAGGAGGTAATACAAATCCTCTCTTGTTGCGAACGTGTGTTTGTTTCCCGAGAAAACAGAGCAGGAGAATTTCTTTAACTGAAATCACTGTAGCGAGTGAACTATTTTATTGATTTGAAAACGATTGGAATTTTTGATCCATTGTGAAATGTCTATTAGTGAACAAGATACAAGATTTCAAAATTTTATTTTATTGCTCTTTAATTTCTTTTCTTTTCTCGGCAATCAAACGTAGGCTATAAATTTTCGCGCTATGTAAAGCTGAAACGATTACATGCAAGCTTGAAGTTCTTTTTACTTAATAGAAAATCGTTTGCATTTAACGAGCGTTATGAGTCCGTATGGGATTGAAGTGGTATTTATTTATTTTTCTTTTCCTTCATTTTCTCGTCAACCAAAAGGAAATTCTGTTGCAATGTGATTTGAAAGGAGTTCAAACAAGCTTAGAGTTGTGTTGATTAATATAGATAACTTGAATACTCAAATTTTGATTCTCTCGCTTTTCCCCCGATTTTTCATACATTTTCTTTGGTAACCTAAAATAGTTTAAAATTTTCGTACTATGCGACACTGAAACAAGTCAATACACGCATGGAGATGTTTAGATAAATGAGTTACCGAAGGTTAAAAACTTGAAATTTATTTTATTTCCTACAATATTTTAACATTTTCTCGGCGACTAAACGGGAGGCTTGAATTGGAAACAAAAAAGTTGAGTTCTTACTTTGCAGAGAGAAGAGTGGTTGGTTTGAAGAAGCGGATAGAAGAGCTTGGTTTGGAGTTAAAGGCAGCAAATGCAGATCGAGAAGAGGCCAAGCGATTGAAGGAAACAACTGAACAAGAACTTAGAGGCTATGAAGTTGAATTAGCTTTAAACGACAATTCATTCCAAGCCCTAGAGGTTTGCTTCTTTTTTCTTTTTGTTCTGAATTTGATCAGTTTCTGATTGCATTTTTCATGTTTGAAAAAATTGCAGTCAAGGATTTCTTCAATACAAGATGATATTTCAACTCTTCGATCTGAAGTGGAGATTATCAAGGTTCTAATCAGGCATTGTTTTGTTTTTGGCTATTTTTATTTATAAATATTATATATTATTTATGCTTATAAAGTTGGTAATTTTTCTTTTCTTTTGGAATCTAACTGAATCGAAACTTGTGCTTGGATCATGTAAAGAGGGAAGAAGGATCATTACGGTAAAAGTGGTTGGTCAAGTTTCATTTAAGTCAGAAATTCAGAAAAAGAAAGTTATAATTGATTGATTTTTTCCGTTTGTGCTTTTATGCAGAGATCAGTTTATTAACAGAATGTTTGAGTTGAATGCTAAGATAAGGTTGGTCTCACTTATTTTGGTCACTTTGGTTGGCTTGTTAATTTTCTTCTTTGTTTACGTTAATACTTGAATTCATAAACATAGGTTTAGGATAAATAACTAATTGAACATCTAGAACTTAGATTCCATATCTGCACGTTCATTTTGTTTATAAGTTTTGAGTACTTATCAGTCTTCATTTAAGTTCTTGGGGTTCACTTTGCTCAAGTTTATGTTTCCTTGGTGATGACTTTGACATTTCACTAATACAATTCATTCACATGTTTAAGTGATCTTCATGCTTGTATGATTATAGTTTAAACTCTGTAAACTGGTACTAACTGCTGGTACATTACTGACACATAACTAATTCTTCAATTAATTATTTTAGGACATTCCAGAGGACAAGAGTTCGCAATTTCCAGAAAGAGAATAGTTTTGGAACTGCAGCAGGTGAATTCCTCTACAATACTATTTCACTTTTCTAATTGTTTAGTCTGTAACATATTGGCTCATCGTTTTAATTGTCTTGAAGAAATCTGTTTCATGACCAAAACAAGCTAAATTCATAGAATGAAATTCGCTTTTTCTACCATATCAGAAGTAGACCACAATATTAGTGAGAAGGAAGGCCCTGAAGTTGCTTTAAAAACTCTCGAGGATATGCTATCTGATGTGGTTTCTCAAACAGCTAAAGAGGAGGAAGAATGCTTAGAAGAGGAGAATATCCGAAAGCAGGTAATATTCCAAAGGTATAGATGATTGAAATTTGATAATAGAAACTACAATGTTTTTCCTTCCACCCTGCAGGGCCAGCTGGAGTTGGTTGATCTTGAAAGGAAGGTGTTTTTGATGGAAATTATAATGACTGAAACAAATGCATTGCAGGAGTTAACAAAATATCCTTTTCAAATCGACAGTGGCTACTGCCAACTGAATGGTTATGATTTTAGCATAATGGCTTGCTGTCCTTGAAATTAATGCTCTGCTTTGTTATCAAGATGGAGAAGAAACTTGTAGCTAATTGAATTTAAAACAACAGTCAAAATTTCTTGATCAGCCATCTTTGTAAGAAATGAATTCATGTTTGAAGCTAAAATTCTTCATTTTTTTTTTTAATTGCTTTTCGGAAATCCCAAATGGATATGAGACAGCTGCTCTGGCTTTTGTGGTTTAAAATAATTATATAAGGGCATTGCTCTGATAACATAGTTATTGTAACAAACACTAAAGAAAAGTTTCGTTAACTGGCAACAAGCAGACTTCTGATATGGAGCAGAAATGTGCTTGCCTCACTGAGGAGTTGCAGAAAAAGTGTATATGTCCAAGTTGTAACAAAGAGAATGCGGAGGTCCTGGGTGGTATGCTTCACGCATAGAAGGCAGAGTGATCTTCTGTAAGTAATCTACTTGTTAATACAAAAATTGAAGTGTTGACTTCTCCTTTGCTCTGGCACTGTTCCTGTTGGTTTTGTGCACAAGATGATGAAAATAATAAAATGATGCTAATTGCTTTGAATTTAATCTTCCGGTCTCATATAGATTCTTTCAGCTTATTTCTAATGGTATTTGTTAAATTCCATGCTTGAACGCATTTGTTTCAGGAAATTTCTTAGTACTTCTATTGAGACACACATCTCAAAAAGATAAAATTTTATTATAATTGCCGACAGACATGCATTGTTCTTACTAAGTTATGTGTTAACAGTCAACCATATAGAGTTAGATAACTTCATTCATACATCATCTTTCGGCCTAGACAAGGACATATAGCTTGTAGATTTACAACTTAAAGGAGTCTGAAATTCTGGATACTAAGATATTTGTCCTATTTCCTGGTCCTTTGATGGTCATGTGTACAGTGTAAAAAATCTAATCCCAGAACCATGGTTTACTAACTATGCCATGTTGGAGTTCTTTGCTTCTTTCCTGATCTGCTACTCCACTGGAGTATCGATTGCCATTTGAGGAAAGAATACTTGCATGATGGTGCAAATTTGATGCTTACCTTTATCCAACCTTGGAATAACCTTGGAATACTCTTGCATCTTGTTGCTACGCGCAAAATTGATTGAATTCTTAAAATGCTTTTCAGTCTTGCTTTTACTGCTTTGGCTAAATTTGTCTTGCAAGTTCAAACCAATGGTTAAGATCCTTGAACTGGAAAATTTGACTGCGCAACATAAAAACATCGAAGGATATATTTTACATTCGACAAAGAATGTTAACTAAGTACAGCATTCTATTTTCTAGAATAGTAAACATCAGAGTTTTTCACCCACCTTTAACTCTGCATTTTTCTTAGATTTATATCTTAAGGATCTATACTTTCTGGAAGTGAAATTAAGTGCTTGATGGTTGAATAGTCTTCAGAAATATGGAATTAGTTCTAGAAGGTTTAAATTACTGAAAACTTCTTAAATGTCAGTTTAGATGTAATTGAAAAAAATTCAAAATCCTGCTCACTGTAGGGCCTGGCAATTGCTTACTAGTAGCTAAAAGTCCTATACTAAAGAACGCAAATCAAATTGTTCTATTGTGTATAAACATATTGCATTAATGGAAACAAACTTTAGAATCACAATTCACAACCCCATAAACACTATAAAATAATTACACTCACAAACAGAATAAGAATTGACAGAATAAACTTTTGAATAACTTTCCTTAAAGCGCTTGTTTAAGACCTTTATCATGTATCAATTTGAAGAGAAAAAAATAAAATGAATAAAAGTACCAAAGGTTTACAAAAAAAAGATTGTTAAGAACCCATCTCCCACCTAAAAATAGCACTTTATTCTGTTGCTGCTCTTTTATTGTTCAAGAAAGCAGAAAAAGCATAAAAACCTCCAATAATTACAACCCAACCCAAGCACAGAATCAAAACTCCGAAAATCCCAAAAAACAAACAAAAAAACTGTACTCAAAACTCGGACGAGTTGACGATTGAGTCACCCCTTCCGCAACTGGGTCGAAACCAAGTCCGGCTCGTTAGCCCTGATTCAAGCAATTCCTCCCAATCCATATCCTCCTCCTCCCCTTCTCCTCTTCCTTTCATCATCTCCACCATCCTCCTTGCCTTCTCCCTTGTCTGCTCACTACCCATTCTCTCCAACTTCCTCAACACCTCAGCAATGCCGGCTGCCTTCGCCAACCCCTTAAACCTCAAACCCCCATGACTCAGACCATACAAAACGGACACGCAACTCTCCTGGGTTGACTCACTCAACTCGCTCCCTGTCCTCAACATATCCAACAAACATTCCACCCCACCGGAATCCAAGACCGCGATTCGCCCATCTGGACAGAAAGCCAAGTTTCCCAAGATAAGTAGGACACGACTAAGCATCTGACCTGACTTGATCATTCCCAATAAAACAGGAATTAACCCGAGTTTAACCAGCTTAGTTCTGTTGCTTCTAATGAGTGAGAGATGGTATAAAGCCAAGGCCGAGTCATGCCGAGTCCGCTCATTCTCAGAATGTAGCAAGTATAGAAGAGGTGGCAAAGCACCCAGTACTCCAATGGCGGTTTTGTTGTTATCATCAAGCGCTAAGCTGAAGATGGCACCACAAGCGTGCTCCTGAGCCTCAGGAGATCCTCCCTTCAGCACATCAACAAGTGGTGGAACGATTCCTGACCGAACGATTTTCACTTTGTTCACTTTCTCTAAGGATAAGTTCACTAATGCTGCAACTGAGTTCACCTGAATAGAAATGTACCTTGAGATGATTAAGGACCGTAGCGCTGAGAGTAAACGGGTAGTACAGAGACTACTCCTGGTGTCTTCTCTTGTTCTTGTAATCTTTCTCAATGAAATCACAGCTTCTTCGATCTCATGCACTTGTTGGCTCTTAAATTTCGTGACAAACTCTTCTTCTTCATTAGAGTTGGGGTTTGAGTTAGGGTTTAAGGTTTCTAGCTCCGAGGAGGACGAGGAAGAGTAGCAACTAGGCCGAGTTGCGAGCTGTAGAGGGGGTGTCGAAATAGTGGTTGTTCCCAGGGATTCATCTGAGCTAGAATAGAAGTGAGATGGCCGCCGAGTTAACTCAGTGACAGCGTGATTGAATTTGACTGAAGGGTTCTCCTCAACCCGTTGAATCAAATTTTTCTCTGAAAGTGTAGCCTTCTGGTGTTGGAGTTCTTTTTCCTTATGACTACTTGGTTCTTGCTTCTGTGACGCCTTTAATGTGTGGACAAGCTTCTCTGCAGATGAAAAATCGAGAGGTTTTGGTGGGTTTATAGAATGTTTCTGGCACCATTTGGTAATGGTGGATTTAAGAGCGAGGTTTGGGATGACAGTGGAGAAATCTGGGGTGGTACAGTCCTCTAGAGTTGGTGTGAAGCCAAGGGTTTTGCAGGCATGAATACAGGCTCGTTCAAAGGTGTGACCGGAGGAAACGATAACCGGGTCGGCCATTAAAGAGCCTGCAATTGGACACAGAAACTCTTGTGGGATTTGTTTCTTTGGCTGCTGAGTTTTCGTTGTAATTGATGAGGTTGACCTGTGGAAGGAAAGCTTCCATTTCCGTTTGGGACTGCTTGTCTCTGCTATTGAATTTGCAGTCTCTGAGCTTTTCTCGAAGCATGTTGTGTCTGATATCGGTTTGTGGACCATCAACTTCATCAGTGCTTCTTGAAACTCCATGTCCGTTAATACCCTCCTTACTTTGTGTTCATTTATCAAAGTCTTGATAAAAATGTATCCGTTGAAGCAGCTCCATAATTCTCTGGAGAAAATAGGTCAGATATTTGGTATGGTTGATAACAGAAAGAGATTTCGTGAACAAAGATCATGTTAGTTCCTGAAACATACAGAGGAATCTATATGATGAGGCGAATGTTGGGTGAGACACAGAAGACCAGGTCCTATGCAAACCAAGATAGAGAGAGAAATAAACTACTGAATTGTATTGGGTTGATGTGTTGTAAGTTTGTGGATTCCCTGGCTGGACTTGATTCCTTCGTTTCAGGAAATTTAGCTCTACGTGAGATGAAAAGATAGATTACACTCTGAACGGAACCAAAAGCTATACTCAACACAAGTGCTGATCTTAGTTGCGTTGATTGAGTATTTACGTAATTGGCTGGCTTGCCTTTTCCCTTTAAAAATGTCAAAGTGGGTTTGGTATTACATGGGTGTAGTCTAGTAGAGCATCGGAGAATCTGCCATGGACAGAGAAGGGAAAGCGAAACAACCTATCACTTCATACAGTAATTTAACTCAATTATTGGACGCAGGGCGCCATCGAGGAAGCGTCTAGCTTTAAACTTTTTAATCTTTTCAGTAAGTTGGTTGAAACCAAAGCCTGTGTGTGCTTAGAGCAAATGATCATCATGCTTAAGTAAAAAAGGAAAAGAAAAGGAAATACTATATATGACCATTTTAGTTGGTGAATTTATTCCTTCAATTTTAAAATTCAGATATAATTTAACTTATCTAAAGTCATGTCAATACGGTTAGATAAAGATGCCAATATTTCTTCAATAATATACTTATTATGGATAAAATTACACTATTTTTGATAATATCTGTTTGCATTAATCTTGAAATATTAGAATCACAGTCACGGTAAATGACTAAACTGTGTTGGTGCGCACATATCACACATGAAAAAAATGACTCAGATAGACACAATTAATTAATATTGATATAGGTATTAGTTAGCTTAGCTAGCATTTCAAGTTGATGTGCTTTAAGAAAAATGTAAAATGCCTAAACATGTTTTATTCCATGACACCAGAGTAGCTTTCTCCAAGTGCTTATATGTCATTTCCTTCACCGTTGATCTCGAAGAGGAATCCTTTACCATTCTCTGCGTATGCAGACAATCCCTCGTGCTTCATGCTTTAATTAGTCCCTATTAAGTCCAAAAGCTAAAGCAAAAGGGGGCTCTCTCCTCTGACCTTTCTGTAAAAATCTTATTTTTGTGGGCAAAACATGTCTGAGTCTGACAAATTTGCATGTAGAAGACAACTAAGTCTCTAGAACTCCACTATCTTAACATAATTGCATTATGCTTAGTAGCTAAGTTTCTGCAGAGCGGTTGCTGTTTTGACTTTATTGACTGTTCTAGGCTGGAAGAGAGATATATATTGTCTCCTGAATCTCTTTTGGTTGTTCAAATTCAATAAATGACCCCACCCATTCCCTTCTCAAACACGTCACGTTATTTGATTGAAGGATTTTCCTATGCTTTTTGCCAAAACCGATAACAATCATGCATTTGATTTTATTCATCTGCAGAATTTTGTCCATATATATCATTCTCCTGAATTTTATATATCTGAATCATCATAGTGCTAGATTTATGTTTCAGCCGCTTGTAATTAGGGTAACAATAAAATGAGCTTTTATCTAAGTTTATAGGGTGTAGAAAGAAAGAAGTCAAGGGATTTTAGACTATATATATATATATGATTTCCATTCGAATCAAAATAGATAAATTACATGATATTATGTGAGTGTGATAGTTTAAGGTAGACAACATTCAAGCTAAAAGAACCCCATCTCTTGTCATGTAAATCATTCAAATGAAAGGTTATTACAATCTAGATGCGGGGAATTCATGGAAAGACTTTTTGCTTATTGGTTTTGGTCGGTTGAAAGATATTAATATTCGTTATAACTTTACAAAGTAGGGTCTTCTTTCCGCCTTTACAAATTGACATGCATCGTTTTGTTTGCTATTATATTATTTTTATTGTTGAAGACTACATGGACCAATCGATTTGTGGTCTATGAAAGAGATTGCTCTCAACTTGTTTGTTGACTATTCATGAGTGAGAATGTGAGATAGTTCCTACCATGAGAGGTCGATAATAAACTGGATTTTCTATAATTTATAGCTCAAAACTTGTATCATAATTTGTATAAAAGGAAATCTGGTCTTGTGATTATAGCACAATTTGTTTATGAGTTTCTTCTACTTCTGGAAAGGGGATATGGATTTTCTGTAGCAACCTTTTTATATATATAGATGGGCTTGTAGAAATAGCCGTCAGTCACAAGATGGGTATGTTTTGATTAAGTAACGAAGAGGATCTGTATCATGTATGTACATCCATTTGGACCGTGATTTCTTGTTTCTTAAAACAAATTTCTCTTAGAATTGGTTTTGTTTTTGCCTTCTTATTGTTTCATTTCTCTTAGACTAAAGTTTCTGGCTGCTAGTAATCTGCAAAATACATAAAAACAGGCCACTTGCGAGTCCAACCACTTTATGCCTGCTCATACAGGGTAATCTCTTTTCTTTTCAGGGAAATGTAGATGTCGAAATTAATGCACAAAAGCAGAAATTATCGATGGCCTAGAAA
>JANKKB010029469.1:0-24024 GCA_026225775.1 Bursera palmeri | reverse complement strand
ATTGCTTTTGATTTGAGTTGTTGTTTTTGTTACCTGAGTTTCCCTTAACAGCTTAATTTATTGTTCACATATTTTTTTTTGCCCTTGTAATTCTTTTTTATTGGCCAATTTGAGGGCAACATTGGATTGCATCAGTATATGTTAGGCAAGATATAAATTTTTGGGATTTGATTTGATTTGACATAAATTATTATTATTATTATTTATATTTTATTAAATTTCTTACAGGTTTCAGTTATACGAAGGGTATTTTAGTTATTGTAGTATATTTATGGTATAGTTGTTCTGTTTCTTAAACGGCTGTTAAGTATTTAGGGGGTTAGTGATAGTTTAGCATAAATTTGGGTTATATGTATTTGGGTAATCTAACTGGGGGGTCAGAGTTATTTTCCCGAATACAAAGCCCGGTACGTGATGTGAAGGCTGATACACTTGAAGAGACCACCGTCACCATATGTTCCTTGTACCAGTGGAATACTGGAAGGACCAGCAGCAGTCCCCGTCAAAAAAGAGAAGAAATCCACGTACGAATGTCATGAGTCAGTGTCATCACCAATTTTAAGTAGGTTGAGGTTGAGGTTGAGGTTGAGCTCAATATTTAATTAATTGCGCCAAGAATTATTCTACTAATTAATAATTAATATTAATTATCAAATCAATTATAGGGATTCTTGAAGTCAAGCCTAAAAATCTTCTTTAGATTATACACCAAACCAATGAGAATCTTCTCTCAATCTCTTCTAACATCGAGCCCCTCTTAGTTTTGCTTTCTGGCCTCCACAGAAGAAGAAACAAAATGGAATGGAGGTGATTTGGGCTGGGTTTTATTCGATCTAGGGTTCGCTTTCTGGTGGGGTGGGAGACAATGAAGGAGTTGGTAGGAAGTCCTGGGACTGTAAGTGGCCTAGTACTCAGATTAGGCCAATGTGGGTTTGCAGCTGCTTCTATTGCTGTCATGGCCTCTGCGGATGGCTTCTCTAGCTACACTGCTTTCTGGTATTTTCATTTCCTCACTTCTTGTTTTGCTTTTGTCTGATTTGCTTTGTTCTTTTGTTCTTTTGGTTGTTGGGTTAGTACCGATTCAGTATAATAGCAAATATTTTGTTATAAAAGAAGGAAATTTGTTAGTGATTGTGTTCAATAATTCACTAACTCCATTTGATAGTTGAGATCTTATCATGGAAAGTTCTCTGGCATACATTTTAATCACTCACCTAATTTCACTGGGTAAATATTGTGGATTAAAGAGGTTTTTTTTTTTGGTCGCACACCTGTAATCCACATTCAATTGTATGTTCGGCGGAATGCAAGAATTGCTGGAGAGTTGCGAACTAATAGAAGTTATGTTACTACTGGGAAATGTGATTTTGACTATTAACAGGGTTACATTATCTTTAGACATGTTCGAAATATGGTACATTTGCATCACTCTTCATTTAGTATCCGTTCATGGGAGATGCTTTCTATTTCTCTGAACTTCGTATTATCATATGGAAACCAGTTTAGCCAATGGCCGTGCTCTTTTCAAACGGCGGATGGTATTTGCTAATGATTTGTGATATTGCAAAGTAGAATACTGGACTTTAACTTCTCCCTAAACTGAATTCCCCCCATATGAGTTTAGTTGTTCAATTTTTAAGGTATACACTATCTTTTTGGAAGGAATCCTCTATTTTTTAAGTCAAGTGGATTTAGGCTCATGGGGAATATAATGCCCTTTTTCAGAGAGCTAACTTGACAAAGAGCAGAATACTTTGCTTCTTGTTGTAGCTCACATTCAGTGGAAGTTGGTGCATATGTTAATACAGGCTAGTTACACGCTACTTTATTTTATCTTCTACATGCTTTTGATGAGGATTTCTGTCGTTTGGTTCAGTTATTTGATTGCATCAATGGGCCTGCAAATGCTGTGGAGCTTTGGACTTGCATGTCTTGATGTTTATGCTTTGAGGAGGAATAGAGACCTTCAAAATCCAGTCCTAGTCAGTCTGTTTGTTGTAGGCGATTGGGTAATTTACTTGTCTCATAGACTCTATTTTACTTGGTAAAATGATGTGTTAATGCTTTGATATACTAGATGCTTTCATTTGAATACATGTGCGTTCAAATTTGCAGCAGTTATCATATTCCAATATCACTTGTAACTAAATCCTTACATTTCTTTGTTTATGCTGCTCCTAATTGTGGCAAGTACGGGTCCTTGGTATATTCCTCTATGCAAAATGCTGGAGGATAATCAATTCTTATTTATCTAACTAGCAAAGGTTGAGAATCGCTAAAACATTGAAGAAAGAGAAAAAGAAAGGAAAGGAGATTAGTTTTATTGTGGAATCTGTGCTTCTCAGTATTCCTCTTATTGGGTTCAAATGTAACCAAATCTGAGAAGAGTAGATTCTTCATATCTGCATAATAGCGCTCTGTATTTTTTTTTTAATATAACAATTGTTGTTCCAGACTTTTCCTTTGTAATTATTTTGGGTAATAGTAATTCAATTTCCCTTGCTCTTTCTACCTGGTTTTTGAATGTGCAGATTAATTTTTTTGAGCATAATCAAGTTAAAGATAAGATCTGCAAAAATGGTTGCTAGACTGCAATAAATTAAGCTGTTCTTGACACCTTTATGGTGTCCTTTCAAAATATTGGTGTTAGATTGGTCTTATTTTGCATCAATCATAATATAATATACTTTTTCTAATTATTGACCATACTTTCATGAAAAGCATCATGCCATTTTGGACACTGGGTGAGTCACATCCTGAGTTTTGTTGGCTGTATTTCTGCTGTCAGATGTAGCTGTATGAATAACAAATTTTTAGTTTAAAACATGCAGGTGACAGCTGTGTTATCCCTTGCAGCTGCGTGCTCATCAGCTGGGGTAACGGTTTTGTATGCAAAAGACTTGAATTTTTGCAGGGTCCAACCTCATCTTCCTTGTAGCAAGTTCGAGATTTCAGTGGTTTTTGCTTTCATCACCTGGGTCCTGATTGCCATATCATCTCATGTGATGTTCTGGATCTTAGCCTCAGTTTAGAAAACTCACTATTCTCATGCTTCCCCACTATCAATGTATACACACATCACTGTATCTTTTGTTTGACATGTAAATGCTGTCTTTTGTTTCTCCTTAACTTGCTGTAATATTTAGGGAATCTCAGAATTTTCCCTGTTGAGCTAAAATAAATTTTGTTGATTTTGCTCTTTTCTGTCACTGGTTGGATTCCAGATTATAATGTCCTAGGCCTATCAGATTTGCTTTAACAGATATCATATTTGGAACCTTGAAGGTAACCTGATACATTCAAAAGCATGCAGTTTTTTTTGGTCTCCCGTGTTGACTAAATTTTTTTCAATATAGTGGTTCCAGGTTATGTAATGGATAGACAGTTGCAGGTGTTTACCAGGCGTTTAATATGTCAAACCCTTCAGGTTACACATGAATTTCGCGTCTTAATGTTTTTTAGCGCCGGTAATTATCTCTATTTTATTTACATATTCATAATAATAGCTCACAATTATACTTTTCAGTAATTTCTGAACTTACCGATCAAATTCCATAAGGGGTGTAATTATCATAATTGGATCAAATTTGGCTTCTTATTTTTGTTCATGTCAATGGAAAGAGAACTAAATCACAAACTCAACAGAATATGAAGCAAGTTTGCATCAATCCTAGTCATGAATACAAAACAGCAGGGGTACATGATCAGGCACTAATTAATCAAAAGCACAATGGCGTAATTTAATATGCCACAAAATATTTCACAATTATTCTCACATGACAATCTCAGGATTCAAAATACTCGATTTAATCTCCTTGTGCGGCAAAACAACACCGCCATTGCTATAAACTTCATCAGCAACATGCACATCTTCTCCCAAAATTGTCATACTTTCCACTCGAGCCCACCTTCCAACAGTGGAATGCCAGCCAATGATGCTACTGGAGATGCAAGCATGTTTCTTGATTCGAGCTCCACGCATTACAGTGCATCGTGAGAGCCTAACCCCAGGTTCAATTATACATCCTGGACCAATAGCAACGTCTGGCCCGATAAGACATCCATCTCCAATCTCAGCACTCTCATCCACCAGAACATTTCCAATAATGCTAGACCCGATTGCCAATTCTGATGGTGATTTTTTTCGCAAGAAATCTAAGAACAATCTCAGGCCAGTTATGTAATCTTTTGGTTGACCAACGTCCATCCAGAAACTAGGTAGCACCATAGCAAAAAGTTTGTTCTCTGCTGCAATCTTAGGGAAGACCTCTTTCTCAATTGAGGTAGGCCTCAGTTCAATCCGGTCAAGAACAGATGGGTTCAACAAGTAGATTCCAGCATTAATTTTGTTTCCCACAAATATTTTTGGTTTTTCTACAAATTTTTCAACCTTCCCAGTAGTTTCTTCCATAACCACAACACCATATTTTGATGGCTCATCAACCTTTAAAACAGAAGTAGTGTTTCCTTTAGTATAATGGCAAAATGGCTTAGTCTGCAACAAAAAAACCAAGAATTCTAGATTTACTTCACCTTGGTCACCATAATAGAAGCTTCCCCTCCATGGCGTCTATGAAATTCAATAATTTCTTTTAATGGGTACTCACAGATAACATCACTGTTGAGGACAAAAAAAGGCTCACCAGACTCATCAATCAACTTATCCCTTGCTAGAGCTAGAGGACCAGCTGTGCCAAGTGGCTCAGTCTCCTGTGAGCAGGTTATCTTAATCTCAAGTTTCTTCTCAAATTCTTTCAAGAAATTCAGCATAACCTAGAAATAAAATTAGATTAATAAAGCAAAAGAAAATGATAAAAGCAAAAATGACAACTTATCAGTAAAACTTTTACAGAGCATGGGACCCTTTTTTTGTTACCTCTGGTTGGTAATTGATGGCCAAAACCACTTCAGTGACGCCAACAGCTTTGAGAGCTTCAATCTATTTAGGAGAAACCACAAACGTTGATGCTTATGGTTACATATTGAAATAAAGCAAGAATCATTCTCAATGAGTATTTAACATAACAACATCCTTTCATCGCCATAACTGTGATAGTCACATTTGTAACTTAATTACAAATTTATGGTTACAGTTACTCCCAATTAGGAAGAAACAGCTGAAAATCAAGCCATGGAGCAAATATAAAAAGAAAGCTTGTCAACCGACAAGATTAACGAAATGCAATTTGTGAGGCATGTGGACATAAGAAACGTAGAAATGATAGTGCCAAATAGAAAAGAAAAAACATACAAATTATACTTGAAGAAATGAAAAAAATTTAATGAATTAATACCTGATGGAGGATCATGGGTTTGTTAGCAAAATCAACCAGTGGCTTTGGTACACTGAGGGTCAAAGGCCTCAATCGTGTTCCAAATCCTCCAACAAGAATAAGCGCCTTCATGTTGGTAACCTAAAAATCTTGTTTTCTTTCTTTTCCCTGTACAGTGATTCATCAAAATTAGATAACTAGTTATTCCAAGTTAACCTGCCCAGCAACCGAAAAATAAAAAAAGTATGCACACGTTACTATTATAAACCAGACTCTCTTGAATCCTTGATCCAGTTATTTTAGTACAACAGAAAGTGATAATTTCCACAAAGAAATGGGATCTGACTTCTTTGAACAAAGCATTACCCAAATTGATTGCTATCAGAACAACACATGGATTATGAACTAATTGAATAATATGCGAAGTTGGACCAAGCCAAAAGATTAGTAATTTCAATTTATTGACATAAAAGTATACCACTAAGCATAATAGAGCAATCTAAGATCTTAATTGCTGAGAAAATATGGATATCTGTATGCTGACTTAACCGCTAAATGAGTTCCCAAGTGGGGTGGTGAAAGATTTTCACTCAACTTTTGTTTCAAATAATAGAAGAATTTCAAATAGATATCACAGTCATCCAACGTCAAGTGAACAAAAAATTGTTTAAAAAAAAAAAAACAGAGATTAATTGCTTGGTTAACATTTTTACATTAATTGGGTGATGAAACCGAATTATAAAGGATAAACCATAACCAGAACCAGAGCATATAATAAAAGATAAAAAAGTAACGATAATCCGTAAACTTAATTCAGAGTGCATAAACCCAATAAAACCCATTAAAACATAGATCTAAAAAGTGAGATAGAAGCACTAAGAAAAGATCTCGATAAAGACGACTTACAGTGACAGGTGTTTTAGCTCGATCAGTTACGAAGAGACGGAGTTGAGAGTTAGATGAATAGCACAGAACAGAACAGAACAAAAAGTGACTTCTGATGTTTTGTTTCGACGAAGAAATGGGCTTGGCTTCTTATTTTACCCGGGTACGGCACTTGTTCAGTTCTGTCAGTGTGGTGTATTCACTAAAGGTGTAGATCCTATTCTCCTTTAGATTCCCAGGTTCAACCATCTTTTAATTATTATATTTTTTTTTTCAACATTTGTGCCAAGCATCTCTCCCTCTAAAATATAAATTTATTTTTATAGATAAATATTGTCTTATTAATGAAATTCTTTTGAATCTTAATCGAAATATTTTCCCAAAATATGAAACTTTGTCTAAAATAGTTAATTTCCTAGCACCAAATCCTTATAGGAATCCTTATAGGAGAAGGGCATGTAACGTACGACGATCTCCAGTGCTTCACTCCACATTACTGCAATTCTACTAGTGCTAGTGTCATCCTTCTTAAAACTCTCCCAAAACCCTTCAAGAAATTAAGCCAACTACAACCATGGCAAGCAACAGCAAGGCCGACCAAGCCACTGTGGGCCGACCTTGATGATCAAGATAACGATAATAGTGAGGCTCAAGTTTGGTCTCCCTCCTGGCAAGGTGATAGGCCCGGACTAGAATGGAATCAAGAAAGTCATTGAATACATGTTCAATGATGAAGGAAACATGGCGAAGACCACCACCATTTCGCAGATTCGAAAGATTACACCATGTGTGAGTAAGCGAGTTCTTGGGAGGAGATCGTGGGCTAAGTTGGGTGAGGCGGTGCATAAAGACGTTGGTGCTAGGCTTACTCTGATTTCTACTGTGAATATTTTGCTCGAGAGGTCTACAGCAAAAGGTTTGTTTCTCCTCATCATTAAATAGATTTTATTTATTTATTTATTCTAATTTTAAGATATTTTGATATCCAATTGATTAACTAATGGAGGAACAATTGTATAAAGTTTAATTTAAAGTGTAGGATTAAGGTTTCGTACATGCCTTTACAATACTTTGTGCATCTGTGGCACCAAAAGGTGGAGCTACTCTCATGCTTTGAACGAATTGTGGTAAGAAAGGTGATAACTGGACGGCCAGGTGTCCTTACAAGAATTCTGCACCAGTAACCGAAGCCACAGATGAAGATGGAAGTTCTTCTAAGACAAGCAATGGAAGTTACATCCCACCAAGCAGGAGAGCAGGTGCTGAAACGAGCAGCGGATCAAATGTGAGACGCAAGTATGATGAAAATGTTGCTAAAGTCAGCAACATCTCCGAGGGACGGGGAACCGGACTTGAGAGAATCTGCAGTGTGTTTGGACCGCTCACTCGTGTTTTTATCCCCCGTGACCGCCATAGTGGGTTGAACAGAGGTTTTGGCTTCGTGAATTTTGTCCACAAGGAAGATGGTATGAGAGCTTTTCAAAAGCTTGATGGCTCTGGTTATGACAACCTCATCTACCGAGTTGAGTGGGCTCCATCAAGATCATGAACGTTGAAATGTTCATGTTCCTTTGCTATGAAGGGAAACTCTAGATGAGTTTGTTAGAGACATGTAGGCATATTTTACTGTTGTTTTTGAATTAATTCTTTTCCAAATGGTGCATTTTTGTACTTGGATTAGCTAACAAGCTATCATATTGTTGGGTTTTAGTTATATAGAGTTACTGCATGACTTCAACTTTTATTTCATAAACCTGCAATAGTATTTTTGTTGCTGAATTTGTGCTTAATTCTATCAATAGTTTCTAACTGTCAATGTCGATGACCATGGCCCTTTCTTGATTTACAGTTCATCCGAAAAATGCTGTGAATTAAACAAGTTGCTAGTCCGGTTTTAAATTAAGGCCTTTTTAGACCTTAGAGGTCTTTGTTTCTTTGCCTCATTCAGCATTAGTTTCCCAGTCCATAAAAGTGTTTAAGAAGGATTTTTGATGTTCTTGCTGAGCATCACTGTTAAACCTGACTTTAGTCCATTTTCAATAAAAAAACATGAAAAGAAAATGACCTTTCAACTTGGGAGGTTCAAATGATATGAGTGGAACGTGAGAGAGAGATCATTCTACGGTTAATAAGAGGGGTAATGTTCAATTAAAATCATGGCACCAGCTATCCATGGATGTGCCAACTTATACAACATTACAACTACGTCGTAGAAACCTTCCCTTTTGCGATACTAATAACGTACTCAATCTCATCAGCTACTTCTTTCATCGAAGGTCGATTCTGCCTCCGGTCATCCAAACAAGAGGCTGCCAGTAACCCCAATGCCTTCATTGTCTCCCAGTCCAGGTTGGTAGCTCTCTCCTTGAGCACCGGATCAACAACTTCCATCAGCCTCTCTTCATCCATAATCTTTTTCATATAAACCACCAAGTTCACATTTTCTTCTTCCCTGTTAAAATCTATAGCCTTCTTTGAAGTCAATAGCTCAAGCAACACAACTCCGAAGCTATAAACATCACTTTTATCAGTCAGCTGAAAATTACGGTAGTACTCTGGATCAAGATAACCGAGGGTACCTTGAGCAGTGGTGAAGATATGACTATCATTGGTTTCTGTGCTTTCGACAAGTCTAGACAGCCCAAAGTCAGAAACTTTGGCATTAAGTTTCTCATCAAGTAAAATGTTGCTTGATTTCACATCACGGTGGTAAATGGGTGGTACTGCAGCTGAGTGGAGATAAGCAAGACCTTCTGCAGTCTGGTGAGCAATGAGGAGCCGGCGCTGCCAAGTGAGCGGAGCCCATTTACCATTAAAATGACAATGTAGGTGATCAAAGAGGGTTCCATTAGGAATGTACTCATATATCATCAGGGGCTGCTCAAGCTCAACGCAGCAACCAAGAAGTCTTACAAGGCACCTGTGGTTCACCTGGCAAAGAATTCGAACCTCGTTGAGGACTTGATCAGTGCCCTTGGTATTACCAAGCTTGGCACGCTTGATGGCTGTATCGTTTCCATCATCAAGAATGCCCTTGAAGACCTCCCCAAACCCTCCGGATCCTATGAGGTTGTCTTTGGAGAAGTTGTTGGTTGCTCTTATAATCTCTTTTCCCGTGAAAATCCTAGCTGATTTTCCATGATTTTTGGCACTTAACATCTCTTCCCTTTCCTTGATTAAATTCTTTTGAGCTTCTCTCTTCATGCGCTGGTTTTGTTTGTACACTAGAATTCCTATCATGACGACTAGTGAAATTCCACCTACGGTGCCAAGCATGCCTGAGAAGAGGTGAGAAACATCACAACTCGTAAGCAAACAAATATTATTATTATTATTATTGCTATTATTATTATTTTGGTTTTTCTATATGGTGTAACCAAGAAAAAGCTACAACAGATTACTGATCTTTGAAATTGAAGGAAAAGAGTTGGTCTAGTCTCAACCCAATTGCTATGTTACGTGTTTCATGATGGATTGTTAAAGACTTTGTTAAAAATTTGAAAAATGGATAAATCTCAACTAGTGATATGTGATGTAATGGGGACAAAAATATAGATATATGTAGAGATGATGTTGGATTTAAGGTTTATTTTGGGACTAGCACATACCAGAAATTAATATCATTTGCTTCTTTTGATGTTTGCAACCTCTGCCGTGCCGGCATTTCACTCCTAAACAGGAAAAATATGTAATGTTACCACCAGGGAATAAAATGAATTATGAAAAGAGCAATTTCTGCTAAAAAAATTTTCTAGTGTGTGGTTTTGTATCTTCCTCGTACACAGTTTGCATAGCGCTATTTGAAGTACTATGCGTGGCTTTTGTCACCTTTTCAGTCGGTAGAACTCTGCTGATTTTGAAATGTTTGTCGATGCCTCAAACCCGATAAAAATTAGAAAAAGAAAACAATGAAGCCCCTCAAGTTATTATTTAAAAGTTCTCAACGTTGTGTGAAAGTGAAATTTAATTATTGGCACTTGGCCAGACTCGTTAATATTATACTACATGTAATCGATATTGTGATTAATTGTGGATCATTTAAAGAAATATTTTAGAGCTAAAATGATACTCACTTTGACACAATCCATTGATGGGATCCCACATAAACCCAGCGTTGCAAAAACACCTTTTCTGCCTGGAACTCATCGGATCAGCCAAGCACTTCGAATGCAACAAGTACTTGCAATCTGTTGGGAGCTTGCAGGTTGGCTCTTGTGGCAACTCCCACTCTAACTCCAGCCCAGGTTCAGGCCAACTCTTCGCTGGAGGCGCCCTATTAATGTCCAAGTTCACGAAGCTCTCGTAAGCTGCACACCCTCCCCCTTCACGCACCTTCAACACATACGCAGTTTGCGAACCACCAGTCTTGAACACACAGCACAATGGTGTACGGGTACAGGCGGCCGCATTTTCTTTAATATAGTTGTGACATATGCTTGTTGGTGTACAATTTATAGGTGCTTGCAAGTGCAACATCGCGTCGGTACAGTTGAGTAACAAAATAGTGTTACTACTTGTGATGTTGAAGGGTAGATTTTCATCAAGTTGGATGCCTTGAGTACGCATATCACTTGAAATGCAAGTCTTGCCGGCGAGGGGAGCCGGCCGTATAACTATTCGCTGGGTAGACGGGTTGATAGCTGTGATCATGTAGGATGACCCATTTAGGGCATCAAACCATAGTGTGCCAGCAGTGCACCGAATTTTGTAGGATTGTTCACCACAAGTTGGACTTGTGCTTAGCGGATATGGCACGGGAGTTGGTCCACAGTTTCCACAACGTGCTACAGCCAAAGCATACCTCGTGCAAGATAGCATTGTTATTGAAATAAGGATCAACAGTTGGAGCACACTCTGCTTCATTGGAAGCCAAATGGAGAGATAGCTTTGTGGTGAATTTAAGGAGCTAGATAGGTAGGCTTATATGTATTTGGTTTTAGCTCTCCCTGCATACATACATCGGTGGAATTTATGACAACCCTAAAGACAAAAATATGATGGGTCAGTTTAGAAATCTATTCCTGTAATATTTAATTAATGACGTACTCTTAACATACAAAAGTGTCCATATCATGGATTCAAGTGAGATTGTCTTTTCATTGGAGGCTATAGTGGTCTCACAGTATTTTATCGATGGAGTGCGCAAATCAGGGGACATGCTTCTTACTTCTTACATTGTACAAAGCTGGCTTTGGTTTTCTCAAAGCAGATAACAATTTCTTAAGAAGATACGTATGTTCACTGATAGAAAATGATAATGTTAATGGTTACCAATGAACTGATATACAAGACAAACAATTGCCAGGCTACTGCATAAAGAATAATTGTGAGATACAGAACTCCTCTCATCCCGAGAATTACCATACATCAGGACCTTGTATCAGTTGTACCTTGCATGCTTGTGTTACCATGTCGGCTCAGGATATCAAGTTCCAAAGCTAATGCCATTCGTTTATCACCCATTACCATGTTTTGCAGTAAACAATATCAGAATTCGAAGTACGTATATCTTCCAAAATGATTCCATTGGTTTTATCCCTCACATGTCCCATTCTCAAAAGCAACTGCGTTGACAGCACGAACAAGCTTCCTACCATATTGGAAAGCACAATGATCTCAAGAGATTAGGCCCATCGGCAGAGAGCCATAATGATAATTCCCTTGCAGGCTTTTGACGGAACTGATATCTATTGATTCACAAGGCTCATTTGTCTTTTGGATTCCAGATCACTAAAATTTCGAGATGCCTCCAGTGAGAAACTCTGTTCAATGCCGACGAAGAGCCATAAACAAACCTTGTAAGATACTAACAACATATTGAACTAAAAATCCTAACAATAGCTTTAACAGGAAAAATTAAAAAATTGATTATGATGTGCTCCATTCAGTCTTTAGTGCAAGCAGTATTTCATCCCCTCATATATAAGTGAGCCAATTCTTCTGAGTTAGTACCCTGTTCAGTGTTTCACGCAATATTTCTCGAATATAGGTTTGTTGCATCTCTCTACCTCGGATCTTTGTTTATAAGATCTGAGTGCTAATGCTCAAATCTCCTAAATAATAAAAGTTACCAAGGAAGATAGGCACATTTGATTTTCTTAGCCCTAAAGCAACCTAGTAACTACCCCTAGGATGCCCCTTATTCAAATCATCAATCTCTTCAGCTAGGTCTGCTGCATTTGAGAAATGATCATAAAGTAACCTGTTACCGATCATTTTGTTTTTGGACTTATCCTACACAAGTAAAAAAAATGAGGGAATTAAGTTCTCTCTATTAGAGTTACAAACGAGAAAATTTATCATATGTTATTCAAATATGCACAGCCAAGTTATTTTTATTATTTAATTTATTTTTATCCCTCAACTATTTCTAGGTTTTGAGTTTTGACATTAAGGCACTTTCTTAAAGACTTTGGAATGTCCAATGAAAACTTCTTTTATTTGTGGTAATGCTCAAATTTTGAGGGCTATTACAATTATTCTTAACTGTTATACAGTAGCTTTATACTACCAAAATTTTGGCACTATACGGCGAAGTACGGCCAGTTCATACATTCAACAAAGAGTCACATGTAAGAATACTAGTAATGCGTTCAATCTCATCAGCAACTTGTTTCATTGAAGGTCGATTCCGCCTTTGCACATCCAAACATGCTGCTGCTAATAACCCCAAAGCCTTCATACTATCCAATTCCACCTTGCTAGCTCCCTCCTTGAGCATAGGGTCAATTGCATCCATTAATCTCTCTTCTTTCTGAACCTTTCCAAAATAAACCACCAAGTTCACATGCTCTTCCTCTCTATTAAAATCAACAGCTTTCTTTGAAGTCAGTATCTCCACTAAAACAACTCCGAAACTATAGACATCGCTCTTGTCAGTCAACTGAAAGTTAAGGTAATATTCTGGGTCAAGGTAACCTAAGGTTCCTTGAGCACAGGTTGTAATATGACTAACATCATTCACTGCCAGCCTAGAAAGACCAAAATCAGAAACTTTAGCATCAAGCATTTCATCTAATAAAATGTTACTTGATTTTATGTCCCGGTGGTAAATTGGTGGCACGGCCATCAGGTGAAGGTATACAAGGGCTTGAGCAGTTTGGTGAGCAATGTGGAGACGTTGATGCCATGTCAATGGTGGCCATTTGCCGGAGTGGACCTTGTGGAGGTGGTCAAAAAGGGTTCCATTAGGAACAAACTCATATACTAATAGAGGTTCATCTAGCTCAACACAACATCCGAGGATTTTAACTAGGCTTCGATGGTTCACTTGGCAAAGAATTCGGACCTCGTTTAGAATTTGATCAATGCCTTTGGTGTTCCCTAGCTTGGCACGCTTGACAGCTGTGATGGTACCATCATCAAGAATGCCCTTGAAGACCTCACCAAAGCCTCCTGAGCCAAGGAGGTTGTCGTTGGAGAAGTTGTTTGTTGCTTTTGCTATTTCTTTGCTATTGAAGATCCTGGCCAATCTTCCGCTGTTGTTGGCCTCAGAGATATCTTTCTTCATCATCTTCGTTGAACTAACTTCGGCTTCTTCCTTGCCGCATTGAACATGCTGGTTGAATTTTATCATAGCTATGACTACTCCAAGTAATAACACACCAACAACCAAACCTGAAAAAAGGTCCAGATGGAACGGAACATAACACAAGCAAATACTGAAGTAACATACAATACAACCACCCAGAAAAGGACAAGCACAAATACAAATACAGAAAGTATAACTAGAAATCGGATTTCAAGTATAAAATTTTCGCTTATACATACCCACAATAACTGGAGTTTTGGACTTTTTATGATGCTTGCAGCCTCTCCCATGGGAACACTTCACCCCTAGACAAAAGAACGGTATATCAGTTTCAACAATTACAATTTTAAGGATTTTCTTGATGCTGATTCTTAAAACTTACTAAGGATTTAGGAATGGAGAATTTTTTCTTTTTATGGGGAATGGATTATTATGTACAATGGCTTTTCTTGTTGAGTTCTAGTTTAGAAGTTCAATTGCTGTAAGAGTTCTGTATTCATAATCAATGATGCACTTGTCTCTGATTACTACATATTTTTCTGTAAATGCATGAGACTAAAACAAAATAGACATTGATGTTTTTTATATCTGCATTCATATGGGTACAATGACCAGTATATTTAACAAAAACAGCCATTATAGAGCATAATAATCAGGGCGCCTGTATTTTAAATTGATTGATTTAGCTAGACTTTTTCACGTTGAAGAAGAAAAATGTAATTTAAAGAGAGCTGGAAATTGAACCTTTGGGAATGTCTCCACCTTTTCAACCAAACAAGCATTTTGGAGGATAGTGCTACACCTTTAAGTATATGGACAGTTTTGAATCTTCTAGTTCTAGATTATTCAGGTGCTAAATTAAAAATTGGGATCCATGAATCATGCATTCACGCTCTACGTAGTCCAAGATGTAGAGAGGAAAAAATAGCTTTCTATTTTTATTTCAATCCTTCTCTCATTCTTTAATTAGTTTTTCTAGATGGCTTAAAAAATAAATTTTTTTTTTTTTGTAGAACGATTTCAGGGCATTGACTTCATGATAAAAACTAATAAACAAGCTTATTTTTCAAAAAATAAATAAACAATAGTTGGTTATACTCACTCTCGCAAATTCCATTCAGGGAATTCCATTGGAACCCAGCTTTGCATAAGCACCTAGTCTTCCCAACACTAGCTGGATCTGGCAAACACATGGAATTCAACAAATCCCTGCAATCCACTGGCAGCTTGCAAATTGGCTCTCGCGGCAATGCCCATTCTATTTCCACTCCAGGCTCAGGCCACTTATTCACTGGCAAATCCATGTCCAAGTTCACAAAACTTTGGTATGCTGCACATTTTCCCTCACGAACCCTGATCCTATACTCATTTTGAGACCCGCCAGTTCTAAACCAGCAGCAAATTGGCAAAGTCCTACAAGCTGCTTTAGCCACTGCATTATCCCTGATGTAATAATGACAAATGCTTGATGATGAACAATTTATAGATTTTTGCAACATTTCATCGGTGCAGTTCATGAGAAGCACAGTGTTACTACTACTAATGTTGAAGGGAAGATTGCTGTCAAGTTCTATGCCTTGGTTTCGATAATCAGCTGCCACGCATGTGTTGTTTGTGAAGCCGGATGGACTTATTATTAGCCGCTGTGTCACGGGGTTGATGGATGTGATCATATAAGAGGAACCATTAAGAGCATCGAACCATAGCGTGCCTGCATTGCACCGAACCTTGTAGAGTTGGTCACCACAGCCTGGTTCTGTACTGAGAGGATATGGCACTGAAATATGGCCACAGTTTGGACAAGACTTGAAGGCCATTATGCATCCGGGGCTTGATAATAATGCCACTATTAGAAAAAAAAGTGGGGACATTTTGATCCTTGTGGAGGGAAGGAAGCTAATTGAAGCTGTAATGCAGTAAAGTTGGAGAGATCTAGTGAGGGTAACGTACTAGTTAACACTCAGAAGATCTAGCTTTAAAGATTTATATCTTAAAAAAATGAATAAATTATAGTTCTCGTTAAACCGTATCTAGATCGACAAAATTGTCTCTTTTAATCTCGTACACGTTAAATGAACAAATTTGCATTTCCAATGCCTTTGGAAAAGGTACCACTGCTCATGTAGATAAAATATGGACTAAACAATGGTTGACTCTAAGCAACTTCTCATGTTGTGAAGGTATCTTAAAACTTCCTTAACGCTCAGAAAAAAACTATTTCGGAAAATTCTTATTTTCGGAAGTGAGTTTGGAAGTGTCAGAGCCATGTGCTTAGCAGGAGTACCTTTCAATTGATTAAAATGTATAATTATGAAGGAGAATCTTTTTTTTTTTTTAAGTTTTCTTTATACTAAATACGGAGTGAGATCTTTGATTGAGTACTGTAACAGTAAAGTCCATTATGCACTTAATCGATTTATCCTTTTGGTGGGATGTCATGTCCATAGCAGATGGAAAACAAGTCTTAACCGATAGATACAGACTGTTCATAACAGTGGTAATTGATTCTTTTAAGCTGAATGTCTTTCTCGGACCTAGAAATTTACTGTGCGTCCGAACAAACATGCGTCAAGGGATAAGAACCAGTTACTAAAACTTATCTTAATTTAGATAATGACTGCTCAACTATGCCCTTTACCAGATAAATACTGGTCAAAGCTCTTCCTAAACCGCCCTTTTCTTATTTTTTATTTCCTTTTTTGGACTGGAGTTCCTGTCAACACAGAAATTGTGCAACAGAAGATAGCCAGTTGGCCTTTCTGAGCAAAGCAACCTCAAGTAGAGAGGTATCTCCACTATATGGCTCATTAAGTTATTTAAAAGAGATCTATTCTCAAGCAATTAGAACTTTTCTTTTCGGTGAAGGAGCAGTAAAGCCTGCCTATACGACAAAAGCCTTGTGAGGAGTAATTGTGCCCCGGTATCCACGAGAAATAACATTATAACACTCCTTCCTACCAAGTACCAACTTGCAAAAACCTGAGAACCGAAGGCATGTCTCAGGCTGCAACTCCAAGGGCCAGGGGAATATATAAGAAGGAAACTATTAACAGATTATATGTATTTTTTAATAAATCGAGTTACTCTCTAAATTTTTTCTTCAATTGTTTATATTCAATTGCGTGCAGAGTTAGACAACTTGTAAAATATTAATTTGGTTGAATCTCGAGAAAGTGCCGACATGTATAGCTTTTAGAATTCGGAAACTTCAGCTCTGTTTCCTCTGCTCCCAAGGTCTAAAGTGTTAGTTACCAATTTCTTGTTATCCACAATCTTTAGTCCAATCAAAAGACCCAGAATGATACACAAAATATACTTTAAAGAACTTGGCCAAGAAACATTAACAATTTTCAGATATTGAAAATCAATACAAATATATACACAAATCTAGTCTTTTAACATATAACTTCACATTTCAACAACACAAATCAAGCATGCGGTCCCTTTGGTTTTTCCGCACACTTAATTCTTCTTACAAGACCTTCAGGTTGCACGCTAACAACACAGTTACACATAGCATATGTCCCCTTTGGTTTTCCACATGCTTATTTCTTCCACAGCAACAACCATTGAAGTAAAAAGTAATCATAACATTAAAAAGAAAAAATGAAAAATCATATCATATCATATCATATTCTAGATACAATTACCACACTCCTTCACTATATGTGACATTCCAAGTTCCACACCTTCAGCTTTCTTCAGAAATGGAACTGCAAGTCTGCAATATACCTTGATGATGATGATTCATATAGCAACTCGACGAGAAGTCAAGCGACAAACAGGAGACTGAACACCCGTTGATAAGATAATCTGAGTTGTAGTAGAAGCAGGTGTTTGTGTAGATGTAGAGAAGCCGTAATCTGATTGAAACAGTTGTATATCAGAAGTCTGAAACCGACCAGAGTCACCAGGAAGTCTCATGTAAGAAGCAGAT
Organism: Bursera palmeri; assembly: GCA_026225775.1. Classification (NCBI taxonomy): domain Eukaryota; kingdom Viridiplantae; phylum Streptophyta; class Magnoliopsida; order Sapindales; family Burseraceae; genus Bursera; species Bursera palmeri. Next base: position 6,398 of record JANKKB010029469.1, on the reverse strand, counting down.
GGTGACTCACTCAACCATGAGCCTAGAGGTACTTGGTTTCCGTTCTTGTACTGCATGATGGCTCTATACACAAAAGGAATGAGACCCTCCATTGTTTTCTGAGAGAGAGAGAGAGAGAGAGAGAGAGAATGTTACAGCTCGTCTGTTACTTAGTCTTGATTTGGAAGAGAGAAGGGGGAGGGGATGATTGGTTTAAAAGAGGGAGAGGAGTAGTGACGTGGCGTAATGGGTTGAACTCTAGCTCTTTCACGCTAAGGCCACGCAAGACTGAAGGCTACTTCGACGCAAACCCGCACGGAGACCTTGAAAGATAAAATTATATGAAAGCTATATCTAAACTACAGGCATCTCCATTACATCTCACCAAATCTCACTACAATCTTGTGTTTATCCACTATTTTATTTATATTTTTTCAAGTTTGGTTAGATGTTTAAGAGCTTTTTTAATACGGCTAGTTGATTTGTACTTGTTTATTAATCCTTTTTCTAAAACGCTTTGGCCATCCATTTCTTCCTGCTGCTTTCCTGCGTATTTTATTGTTTATTATTGTTTTTCTTTGTTTGTTTGTTTAAATGTGGTTTTAGAGTAAGGTTTGTGGTATGAGTTGTTGGTGCAATCTAGGTGCGCCACATGTTTGATTACAAGATCTAATGATTTATCTTGTGTTTGCCTAAATGTCCAATTTTCCAGAATTATACTATCAAGATCGATGTAATTGTTTCATCCGAATTGAAGATTGTTGTTTCCTTATGAATCTATCAGAATCTTCCCATCACAGAACCAATTGGCAGAACATGATGAACTCATTACCAAATCTTCTGTGTACATAGTTTAATTGTTTCTCTGGGTTTCCTAAGATAATGCTTCTTAGCTGGATGCCATTCACATTAGCAGGTTTTCTTCTAGACTTCTAAATACATGGGTATGTTTTGTTTTATTTTATTTTGCTTGGAATTCTTCTAAAAAAAAAATAGTCAACTCTTGAGGATGAAATCCAATCTGGGTACTTTTATTATTAAGTCTAATAGTTTTACCTAATTTTATCTTTTGACTTCATTGACCAGCCTACAAGGAACTCATCTAAACAATCAGAAGCTTGAAACTATAAATATTTTTCGATTTCCATCAAATCACAAGGTGCCCATGGTTTGGTTGGCGCATATAAAATATTAATTCTGTCAAAGGGTGTGTATAATCCTTTGATTTGAACTAACCAATTTTTTGTCAAAATTTAGTACATTATCCCATATAGTGTTGAATTTTGAACAACTTGATTCCAATCTTAACTCTTAAGTTGATTAATAAACCAGAATACTCAAAAAGGGTTTGTTCTGTCTATAGAAATGTATGCATTGCAGATCTAATTCTAGTTGTCAAAAATCTTTCCTTAGCTGTGTTCTCAAAGATGATAGCAAACAACGTGCAAAGCAAAAGCTTCATCTGCTTATTGTTTGCTAAACTGATACGAACATAAACAGAGGATAAAAAAAAAAGAATCAAAACGTTGACATGAATACAAGTTGAAAGCCTCCAAGGCTTTCTTTCTTGCTTGCTTCATCAGAAACAACCACTCCAATTGTCTTAAAGTGTAGATGAAGTCATTGTTGGCATCATCATATCATCACACGGTTGGAAATTAATCATACTGTCACTTTCCGAATCCACATTAAAATTTTAGCTTCAAAGAAGAGATCAATCGCACCGAGTCCTAAGTTTTGTGGAGGGTTAGGTGAAGATATTGAAGAGAAGAGCAAGCTGCAAGCCTTGCTGTGGTGTCACACCGTGTCATGGTGTAACCTTTTATAGTTTTTGCTTTTGAACTACATACATAATGGGATATTTCCTTTCGACCTCCCAAAAAATTTTAAAGTCTATCGACATCCCTCCTAAATACAAAGCTAACTCTGACTCCCTAAAACTTAACTTCTGTTAATTATACTTAATAATACTACAATAAAAACTCAGGATAAATACATAAACACCCCTATGATATACCCAAAAATAATAACTTCATCTCCACTCGATTATAAAGTAACATAAAAATCTCATTTTTATATTCCTTTGAAACTAATTAACATTGTGAGTGTATTATCAAAATTTTATTTACTAAAATAATATAAAATATTTAAAATTAATAAAAATATTATAAGATTTACAAAAAATAATAAAAATTATATTTCATTTACTAAATAATACTTATGAATTTTAATAATTTACTAAAAAAATTAATAAATTAAGAAAGTAAATTATTTACTAAAAACAAAACAATTTTAGTAAATTTAAATAATAAAAATGTATTTCATTTACTAAATGATTTTAGTAAATTAAGAAAGCAAATTTTAGTAAATAATTTATTAAAATCTAAATAATTTTAGTAAGTGAAATTATTTAGTAAATTATCTAAATTTATAAAAATTATCTAGTATATGAAATATATCTTTATTGTTTTTTATAAATTTTTATTAATGTTTAAAGATTTTATATTATTGTGTTATTTTATTAAACAAAATGTTGATAATATCCCACAATGTTAATTAGTTTCAAAGGATTATCTAAAATAGGGATCTTTATATTACTTTATAATCAATAGAGGTGAGTTTATTATTTTCAAACATATCAAAGGGATGTTATACATTTATCTTGAGTTTTTATTGTAACACCATTAAATATAATTAACGGGAGTTAAATTTTAAGGGATCAATATTTTTTTTATATTCAGGTAGGATGTTGACTGGACTATAAAATTTTTCTGGAGTCGTATTTCAGTCAGTTTACAGCCTTGGTGGAGATCCATTTGCTCAAACTTCCATAACTTTATATTTGAAGATCAATTATAGCTTTTGCTATCATTCTTTTCTTTTCAAAGTTCCGTTAATTACTGGAAATAATGCCTCAACTAATCACTCTTTTGACCAATTGACATTATACGTTAACATCAGAATTAATAAATAATAAAAATCCAAATGGTCTTAAATACATCACTAAATTAGGTTCATAATTGCCCTCCTTGGCTGCATCATCCTAATTTATTATAATTTTGTGAAGAGTAATTCTCCATATTCATATGCATCATCCAGTCATGTGAAATGTTTGCTCTAGATTATAATAAATAAGTTGGTGGTGACACTGACAAACAAGCGACAACTATTCCCTATATGGCCCATGGGTTTCATTTAGTTAGCCCAACGTCGGCCCACTTGTTGATTAATGGATTCAAGTTGAAACAGAGATTTATCACTCCGGGTCAGGTCCATTGTGAAGTTGTGAACTTTTGATGTGGGATTTGTGAAATAATATTTAATTAAACGGAAAACTCATAAAAACATCAATAAGCTCTGGGTTAACTAAAACTTAGATTTACAAAATTTTCAAACTAACACTTTTTTAAGCTTTATATTTAACTGTTATAAGTTAGTTATAGGAGAAAGTCTAAAAAATATTATTTTACCATGTTACTAATATTAATATGATATATTCATATAATTCTATCTTTACACGTGATTCTATTTTTAAATGATATTTTTAAAATTTTAAGTTACCAAAAAATAAAATTCACATATCAAGTTAATATGATTTAAATACACCATATTAATATGATAACGTAGTATAACGGATGTATCCTAAACTTTCTCTAATTTTAGAGATGTTAATATTAGTTTATGCTAAGAAAAAAGAAACTTTAAGTGATGTTTTGGTTACCTTTTTAAGTGTTGATTTGCATGAAGTGCAAGGTGTTATTCAAAATCCTGATCTTTCTTTCAAGTTTCATGGAAGAGTTTGAAACCAACCATGTTTCATTTTCATTGGCATAGATGAGGCTAATAGGACCTTAATTATCAGGAGAAATGCACGCGTAATAATCATTGCTCGCTCTATTTGTAAGGCTGAAGCATATATATTTGTGTATTTGTGTAATTCAGGTATTGTTTAAACGCTACGAAATTCCTAATTATGGTTAAGTGGTCTAAGAATGAAGTGAGGCATTGGCAAATGGCAATGGCAGGGACAGGGACAGGGGGACTGGGGGGTGGGGGGAGCCTTACAGTTCTCGGTTACCTCTTCTTTATGGTCCCAAACCCAAAAGCAAATACGTATACAATGCAGCCTTTTTTTGTAAAGAATAAACTGAAAAAGATGTGGCAGCCTTGGCTAACACTAAGGAAAGTTATCGATGTTTGTTGTTGGTCCATGTCTCCCTTAACACCTAGTGAATGCAAAGGCCTACTGCATTGCAGACTACTTATGATTTGTTTACAGACACTCATTTCCTAGCTTACCAGATCAATTATTGCATGAATTTTTGTAACTTTTTTCCTCTTTGGTTTACCATATTAAAAACTCTCCACAAAATTTATTTTAATAGCACTTATAATAGATTCATTGTTTAATTCAAAAACCTAATTCGTTAAGCGGAGTGATTCGTCATTCTTTTTATCCATTAAACACTCTCTAATATCCAATGATACGGTTCTATTAGATAGTGATTTTTTGTGACTAGGATTTCATCGATAGAATTCAAGATCTAGTACAATCTTATCATCGTTGTTTCTATATTTATTTGCTAAATTGTTTACTGAACAATTATTGAGAGAGTAAAAAACCTAGAGATTAATAGAAAATAATGCAAGTCTCTAAAAGAATAAAAATCAAACCTTCATCCCTTTTTTTTCATTTATATATAACTTTATATCCAATATTTTTATACTAATCTAAAAAATATCAATTAAAATGCCTCATATATTATGATTAAAAAGTGTATAACAGACGTGAAGATGATGATGGAGCAGGCTAACAACAAACATATAGTTGCCAAACTCTTTCTCTGAAATGGACTGTCAATGGTCCATGGACCTCATAATGGGCCTACTTATGTAGAGTAGTTGGTCCATTAGCAGCGCGTGACGATTGAATGAAAGCGAGCGTGGGCCTCAAAAGATAAAGCGAAAGAGGCTGCAAAATTGTCTGGACTGACATAAGAGAGAGAGGCTCGAGTGCCTTAATTTGCACTCCACAGTCCACATCTCTGCCAGATTTTTTTTTTTTTTTTGGGTTAATAAATTTTTCGGATTTCTATTCAATGGTCCCCATCCGTACCCTACACATAGAATACTGTAGGGTAGGGTAGGGTAGTTCCTAATTCCTTTTTTTGCCCCATCTTGGGGACCCCCACTCTTTTATCTTTCTCTTGTGCAATCACTAAGCTTAGCTTTCCTCTGTCTTCTCTGTTCAGAAGTCAACATTTTGGTCTACATAAGTCCGATCTCTCTCAACCTTGGTTTTCTTCCTGGGTAAGTTAGGCATGGCTTATAATAGTAGCAATGATTAATACAACTGATGGGTCCTTCTGTTTGTATTCAGAGAGTTTAGACCATAATTACTATTAAGATTAAAGTATCCTTGATTAGGTCTACGAAAATGAATGCTTAGACTTATTACTGATAAAGGGTTAAAACCAGACATAATAATATTATCCCAAAAGATCTCCATAGCCTTCATATCAGTGTTAATGCTCACTAATTGTGCTGGGTTTCGCTTTTGTTATTAATTAATTAATTAATTAATTTTGTTGTCAGTTATGATAGGGTGTTTCACCTCGTGATTCCAAACTCGTACTTAATAGAGAATGAAAATGAAAAGACGACTGACACGTGTATGGATGTAAAGGACGAAAGCCCACATTCACTTGTCTGTCCCTTACAGTCTGTTACCGTTTAACCAACAACTAGCATCACTTCTCTTTATTCTGTCGGCCGTAAACCCACTTCATGTTTCCCCTTTTTTTTTTTTACTTTACGACACCCTTAATTTTATTTTTTATTATTTTAATATTTATATAACCTCATTTTTATTTATAAAATATTTCTGTTTCATATTTCGTCCCATTATGAAAAAGTTTTGCCTATTTTGTAAACCAACTATATAAAAATTGATATTAACATAACTATACTTTCATTTACGTGAATTAGATGAAAATTAAAAATCTAATTATCTTCACTCTTTTACTCAAAATTTTGCTAGTGATCATATCATCTAAGTATTATGTTATAAATAATTTTATTATAAATTTTAATGTGATAATACACACTGGCGGACCCACGTGGGGTCATGTGGGGTCAAATGACCCCACTTGACTTTTACAGTTTAACCCAAATTTTTTTAATTTTTATCACTCCTCACCCCCATTGAGTTTAAATTATATAATAATTAACATCAATTATTTCTAATTTACAAAAAAACAGAGGCCATTATCTTATATAAATAAATTATCCTCTTTCATATACTTCCACTATCATCAAAAGCAAGCGTCTGTTCTACCTACTCTCTACATAACCATCTTCACAAAACACCACTCCAGCTAACAATCGATCTCACATCTTCTCATCAATTTACTCACTTG
>JANKKB010029468.1:11362-24018 GCA_026225775.1 Bursera palmeri | reverse complement strand
GAACTTGATAAATTGGGATGGAGTGAACATAAAGAATTTTATTTAAGAAAAAGAATTAAAGAATTTGTATAAATACAAAAGTATACTTTTCTAATTAATTAAAAAAACATAAATATTTAAAAAAAAAATGGTGCTTAGGAGGGGCAATTGCACCTGCTGGGCCTACGCTGGCTCCCTTCTTGTCTTGCAATTTCTTGTATGATATTATCATCTTTTCATACAATTTTTTATTTTAATTTAAATACGATTGACATTCTATTTTAAAATATTTTGGTTGCAATCTGGTAGACAAAAACTTGCCTCTGAAGAACTTGTAACGGAGCAGTGCTCGTCACAGAGAAACATTTGATCAGTATTGCTTAAAATGTGACATTAATGAATTTACTAGTAATTTAAGTTGAAAAAAAGGGTGAAATTTTTTTTTTAAAAAAAAAACTTACAGCGTTTTTAAAACACTATAAATAATAATTTACATCGTTTTAAAAACGCTATTAATAATGTTTTACAGCACTAAAAAAACGCAATAAATATAAAAATTTAAATGGCTATTCACAGCGTTTATAAAACGCTGTAAATAATTGTTCAACATCCATTGTTTACAGTGTTTAAAAAACGCTGTAAAATAAATTTTTTTATAGCGTTTAATAAACGCTGCTAAAAACGCTATAAATATGAAACCTTATTTACAGTGTCGCCACCCACAACGTTTAAAAAAATGCTGTAAAAACTTGTTCACAGCGTTTTTTAAATGCTGTAAAAGGTTAAAATTCTTGTAGTGATAAGGGATGCAATGATTATAAATTGAAATATATGTTGGACCTTGGATGGGTCTAGTGCGGTGCACGGAGTCTAAGGGGAACATGGTATGACACAAATATGTGTGTGATTATGGTACATAAAAAGGAAAGGGAATACGTGTATGTGATGTTTAGTTTGTGTGTGGTTTAGTTGCATGAACCCAGATTAGCCTAGTTGACATACAAGAATCTAAGGGGACTTAGGAAATCTGACATGTCAGTGATAATGAGATGAAGGAATTACGTGGATAGCAAGTGTTAGGCCTTAGATAGGCTTGCATGTATCATGGGATCTAAGGGGAAACACTTGTGACATGATTGTAATATTAGGTCTTGAGTGCCTAGCTGATCTAGGGTCCAAGGAAAACACTCCTGATATGATAATAGTGTTAAGCCTTGACTGACCAGCTGATCTGAGGCCCAAGAAAAATACTCATGATATGATGATAATGTTCGGCCTTAGGTGACCAGCTAATCTGGGGTCTAAGAAAAAAACTCCTGATACAATTCTAGTGTTAGGCCTTGGCTGCCTAGTTGATCTAGGACCCAAGAAAAATACTTATGACATAATTCTAGGGTTAGGCTTGAGGTGGGTCCAACTGATTTGGAACCTAAGGAAAATACTAGATTCGGGAATGAGTAAAGAAATGTGAAAATGGGTTGTGAAATTGAGATATGGTTATTGGTTACATGATTGTAGGCAAAAATTCCTGTTAGTCAAATTGGTGTATAGATGAGTGAGAGTAATGAAATGATTGGATGTGTTGTGTGAATTGCATGATCCATGCTTTATATTTAAAATATTATAGAACTGTGTAGTTATTAAAATTTCTATTAGACTGTGTTGCTCATCCCTTTCTCCATATGTACCTGAGGTCAGGAGTCTAGTCATGGTGTTCCTGAGCTCACATAGAAGATTTCTTACAGTCTTTGGGTTGGTTAGGTACTCTGAGTTGTCTTTTGCATTTTTGGTCAAGTGTAAAAGTTTATGTTTTTCGTATAAATATTTTTATTTAAAACATTTTCTTTGATTTATTTATTTTATTTAATTAACTCACCTATAGGATTCCTATATAAGGGATTTCGGGGCGTGACATGCCTTGACTAAACCAATTAATATTGAGAAGCAAATCTGATAGAGATCCTCTTGTGGCTTGACAGAAACATAAGCAGCATGATTATGAGTAAAGAGTAGAAGACAAAGAAGACTATGAATGATAACTTCAAGTGGGAGAATGTTAAAAGTGAAGTTATTTTAGGTAAAGAAATCCTAGTTAATTAGGAATTCCTATTAGAAAAAGACTTTAATTAATTATTTAATTAAATGAGTTTTATCACAATTAGGAAAGGGAACTAGAAGAGTATTAGGGGAGATCAAACTGTATCGATTTCACTGCCTATATATTGTCATAAAAAATTGCTTAGAAAACAATAGGAGAGAGTTTAAGAGCATTATATAAAAGACTCTAGTTCTATAGTTATAGATCATTCTAAAAAGCATTTAAACTTATTTTTCTTATTGCTTTCTCCTAGTTATTAGAGACAGTTTCTCCTCAATTAGAGAGAGGAGGTTTTAGATTCTTTGTGACTAGAGATAAGTTATAAGAAGTTTATTTGAGGTCAAATAAAGTTCTTTCTTTTTTCTATGGATGTTTCCCTCATCACAAGAGGGTTTTACACATAAGTCTCTTGCCCATTGTCTTATTATTTATTGTTTTATTTTCTTTTCAAGTTTATGTTACAGGTAGATTTCATAATAGTAAGTTGACGGTTCATACCTTAAATGTTTAGTGCCTATTAATGCCTGCATGCTTTGCCAAAGCAAGCTCTGGCAAAACCCACATAGCAAACAATGCAAGGAACATGGAAGAAAGGCTGATGGGTGTCGAAGACTGTAAAGACCACCGTCTCTGTTTGTCTCTTTCTAATAATCTTTTAATTGGTAGAATGATATCAAGAGGCAAAGAAAGTGGTAGTGAATGAGATCGACACAGATGATTGGTTGTAGAAAAAGGAGAGCATGAGGGGGTTTATATATAAGAAAGAAAAGGTTGGTTTGTTAATTAGGTGACTGATTATTGAGGTAATTTTGCAGTAAGCTAATGCCTTCAAGAACAGCTGTTTGCAATTTTTGGTCCCTCTAGCTGTTGGTCATGTATTAATTTAGAGTGGTGTCCAAGGCAGATAGAATATCTTAATCTATTTTAAACTGTAATTCTTGAAGTCTCTGGGTTACCTTTTAAGGCATTCAAATAAGTAATTGATGACAAGATTGAGATTAGCACAGAATCTAGCTAGGGCACTAGGTCAGAGACAGTCAAGATTGATTCATCTAGTTAGAATCGAAAGTAAAGTAGGGATGTGATTGTCATTTTAAGTAGGCAATTATTTTCCGAGAATAGAAGTAACATCTGGTGATTGAGTTGAAAATAATGATTTACCCCAAAATAATGCAGGCATGGTTGCCTGGTTGCCTTCAACCTCCTATCATTGAATTATATACTTGCTATTCAAGCCAAAAAGGATAGGTGTTACACCATCTTGTTGGTTGTTGGTTGTTCATTACTGTATAACCTGTCAGCTTCAATTCTGATGCTAGCTAGTTTCACTCGAGATGCATCCATAGGTTACTAATGATCACTATTGTAAGTTTCTAGTGCAACTTACATATCTGAATTGTTGAGTGAATTGCAGTGGATGCGTAATCCAGCAGCATCCATTTATCTCAACTAATTATATCAAATGTCTTCCATAAAACTATGTTTTAACACGCACGTTTATTCAATTAATCATGTTGGTTTTTGGCCCAATATGATTTATTGTAAACAGGTATAGACATGATTGATGAGTCAATTTATATTTATACTAGGACACCATAATTTGTATATTGAATTGACCTTTTTTTTATCGTTATTATTCTTATTTGTTGAGATTTTTTAATTAAAGAAGTGAGCTTGGAGAAGAGCTATGTTTTATTAGTTTTGTATCATAAAATTGTGTGTGGACATACAGATTAGAGAGAGACTGGTTATTTACTAGTTAAAATATAAAGTAACATATAAGAAAATAACGAGAATATTAAAATTTTTCATTGAATTCAAGTAGTAAAACATATATTGAGTAGACTATTACAAGGCTCACATATATCTTACTAGCTCAAAATTCCCACCCGCCTTCTTCGGCGGACATGGCAACATTTATAATAATGAAACCAGAAAAATCTCTTGATAGGCTGGCCAGACAACCTTTTTGGCCGGAAGTACAAAAAAAATTTAAGAAGATAGAAAGAATGAAATAATATTGAAGAATGTGGGGCCTTAGCCAAAATCAAGTTTAACATTTTGGAAGATCGGACGGTGGAGGTGGAAGTTTCTGCTTACGTCCCTTTCCATCCATGACTACCCACGCCATCTTCAAGCCCCAGCTGGTGTGTACTTCCAAATGGCAATGCATAAACCAAACCCCTGTTCACCATGATTCATCACAATAAAGAACAACGGTTAGATGATGCTAATAGGCCTGAAAAGAGATCTTCCCTTTTCATTTTTTTCATTTTTTTTTTATTAATCAGCAATTAATGTTGAGTTTTTTAAGGAAAAGTTGAACAACTTTTAGGCCTAACATATGGTTATATCTTCCAACCTAAAAGGCCAATATGATTATTACAACAACTTTACACCAACTAACGAGTTGTTTAATCTCACCGTTATATTTCTATCATTAATGATTAATCCAAGTTATATATAGATTAGTTCAGAACCCACCTGGATTGTCGGCAAGAAAACGAATGGCCACCCACCCACCAGATGGGACGCTAACAGTGTTCCTCTCAGCAGGGTCAACGAAGTTGAACTTGGCAGGGTCTTTGTTGGGGTTAAAGTTCCCAATGCCTTGACCAACCACGAAGAAGTTAAAGCCATGAAGGTGAAGAGGGTGGCTCTCTGCACCAATGATACTAGTGTCCTGCATCACTAGCTCCACACTAGTGTTAAAAGGCAGCACCACTACTTTTGTGCCACTGCTTACCATAACATTGCTTGGTGGTGTGCCTGTATAATTGAACTTGAAAGGTGGATTGGCTGGAAAATCGGTTGTGTACACGCCGTTAGGTTTGTTAAAGAAGTGAGCTTGGAGTAGAGCTATGTTTGGCTGCAGAAAAGATACATTGTTAACCGAAGCTGCAAACATTGTATTGTTGGGTCCCTGGCATGTTTGGTTCTTTGGACATGGGTTTAATCCTAGCCCGACTGTGAAGAAAAATCGTCTATCGACTTTCTTGGGGACATTAGCAGGGAAATTGGCTGTGGCTAGGCTGCGGATTTTCTTTATAAATTTCATGGCAAAGTTTGAATCATTAAACTTTGGAAGTATCGGTTTGAGAAGAGGGAATTTCTTGGTTTTGTTTTTAGATACAGAAGTAGGTTGCTCGTATTCAAGAAAACCGAAGGTTGTGGTATTGTCGAAGCTGCCGGGGCCAGTGGCATAAGGCCTTGCAGCAATGGCAAAGGTGGCAGTAGGAGCTTTGAATTTGGCCTTGAGAAGGACATTGGTGGTCTGTCCTGGGGTGATGAGTACTATGTTAGTTTTTACGGGTTTGACGTAGACTGCATCCGTTTCGACGACGGTCAGGGTGTGGTTGGCGATGCTAAAGAAAAGCTCATCGTTAAGTGCAGCATTGACCATACGGAGGAGATAGGTTTTTCCAGGCTTCACCTTGAGCTTGAACGTGTCTGCATAAAAATCCGTTTTTTATATTTTAGAGCTCCAGTAGTGTTGAAATGAATATCAAACGTTATGAATGGTGGTTTGGGGAGTGACACTAGTGATAGTACCTTTGGCTGAGCAATTATAAGAGGGTCCAGGGAGGCCGTTAATGGTGAAAGTATCAGAGATATTTGGTGGTCCTCCTGTTTGTAAAGCTTGGCTGATAATTGTCTCAGTGTCTGCTTTCCACCATTCTCCTGTAATTGGAGGCAAAACTCACGAGCTTTATTGATAATATAACAAGTATGCATGGCGTACTGTTTAGAGATAAAAGTAGCGAATATTTGTCGATTATATATTACCAAAAATAATTGGGACTTCATTAAAGGGTTGAGGAAATGGATAAGAGACATGTCGCTTGGGCAGGATAACAATTGGACCATATAGTGTTGCTCTTAACCAAGAAATGTGAGCATGCCAGAACAAGGTTCCTCTTTGGCCTGTAATGGTGAAGTTGTAGACATAGGACTGTCCTGTTTGAATTGGGCACTGTGTGATGTAGGCAGGTCCATCTGCCCAGCCGCTCCTTAGTTGCCGAATTCCATGCCTGTTTCTCCGAGTTTAGGTCAAATTTTCTATGAAATTACAATAGAACTAATTAATTGTAGAGGCCAGCATGTTTCTTACCAATGGAGAGTAACATTGTACTTCACATGGTTAACCACCTTGATCAAGAGGCGATCACCTTCCCTCGCTATAATTCGAGGTCCCGGAAATTGGCCGTTGACAGTCACTATGCTCTTTGTTTGGCACAATCTTGTAACATTCTGCATCTTTATCTATGAAAGAATTTTAATATAAAAAATGAGTTTATTATGCACGCGCCAAACGAAACGTATGTATAAAAAAGCTAAACGGGAAGTAATACATACATTAAACTTGTAGTGCCTGGTAATGCCTGCATGCTTTGCTAGAGCCAGCTCTGGCAAAACCCACATAGCACTCATTGCAATGAGGAAGGCGTTCAAAAAGGCTGATGGCTGCAAAAGACTATGATGACGACCCATCTTACTCTCAGCTTTCTTCTTTCTGATATTCTTTCTTTGGGCAGATTAAAAAAAAAAATGATAGGGAAGACTTGTGTGCAGTATTCCAAAAGAGACACCGAAAATTGGATGAAGAGAAAGAGAAGAATAAAGGGTTTATATATGGTAAGACGAAGAAGGTAAGTTTAGTTAATTAGGTGACCGAAATTGAGAAAATGTTGCAGGCAAGCCAATGCCTCGAGCAACGAACTGCTTTTGGTCCAACTAGCTGCTGGTCATGTAGTACTTCCAAGGCAGATAGATTATCTTAATCTAACTTTTAACGGTTTTTCTTGAAGTCCCTCAATTACCCTTAACTAAGAAATCACGGCACCTGGTCACAGTCGGTCAATATAATTGGTTCATGATCTCCTGACAAGAAATTGAAAGTCAAGGATGTAATCATCGGTTAAGTGGGTAGTTCTGTCTAATAAAATAACTAATTTTAGAAATAAAATGATGGGATTGGAAAGAGATTGATCTGGCAAAATGGTTGCCTGGTAGCCTTCAACCTCCTACCTTCGAAACTTTCTAATCAAGCCTAAAGAAAAGTGTTTGCACCATGTTGGTACTTACCTGCCGGTTGTTCATAATTGCTATACCCCTAACTGCTTCTAAATGTCAATTGCTTGTTCTTGCTTCATAATATATTAGACGAAATCCTACATTTAGAAGCAATTAATATGCCTAACAGCACCTACAAACATTGAAAATATTTCGGGTTTTAAGTGAAAAATGTTTAGAACGTTTGAAAAAGCAAGTTGATGTTGAAACCAGAATCTAAACTGTTGAGTAGATTGCATAGCATTCAAAGTCTCAATTTTCCTGAGTTGATATAGAATTGCTAAATTATGATTCAATGTGAATTCTGAAATATAAACAGAAAATATTTTGAAATATATATTGAGGTTGGCTCGAATTCATAAATAAAAATTTATATGCATGAATAATGCTGGCCAGGTAAGTTATTAATTTATACTAAATTGTATCCGACGAAAAAGCAACCTACAATTCACCTCAATCATCATTTGCCTTATAATTTATAATTAATTACTAAAAGTATTCCAATTTCTTACCACACGAGTTCGACAAAATTTCACTGTATGAATAAAAAATGATCCGGTGATCCATCCAATAAGATTTTATTAACTCATATTATAAAGAGTTAAAACAAAAATAGGATTACAAGGAAAAGAAGAAATTTGATTTCTTTATTTCACTCCAAAATAATACACACTTCAAATTATGCTTCAAGGTGTAACTGGGCTTGTAAGTCCAGTATGAAATCCCCAATAACATACATGGTAACATTACTCCTGTAATACACTTATACAATTAATTTTTATATATTTTGATGTGATGTGATAAAATTTCATTATGTTTATGATAATGATCACATCATGTATTTTTAATTCTTATTCTATTACGTATCAATTAATTGTATGTGTACTTTGAAGTACTACTCATCAAATACATTATGCAAAAAATAATAATCTAGCTGTGAGTACTGATCAATGAAATCAACACTTGGGTAGATCTGCCGGCGGAGGAATCAGCTTCTGATTGGGAAGATTACCATCCAAGACAATCCAAGCCATTTTCAAACCCCAGCTTATGTGGATCTCAATGTGGCAATGCAGGAACCATACCCCTATATATTGATAAACAATGATCATCGTCAGCCCCGGCCAAACAAGTTATACCCAGCTATCGCAAGTTAGTTATGATTTTATAGCTCTACGAAATGTTATGTCTTTGCACTAAAGTATCTTAACATGAACAACACAGTCTACTAAATAACTAATGCTGCTTTTTGTCCCGTACTCACCTGGATTGTCAGCTCGAAACCTCATGGCAAGCCAACCACCGGATGGCACACCCACGGTGTTCCTTTCAACAGGGTCAACGAGATTGAAGTTTTGAGGATCTTTGTCTGGATTGTAATTCCCAAGACCTAGTCCGACAACAAAGAAGTTAAAACCATGCAAATGAAGAGGGTGACTCTCAATACCAAGAATGCTAGTGTCCTGCAGTACTAGCTCCACGGTAGTATTGAATGGAAGAACCACAACTCTGGTTCCATTCATCACACTTGTATTGTTAGGAGACGGGCCCGTGTAATTAAATTCTATTAAGGGAGTAGTTGGGAAATCTGTAGTGTAAACACCATTGGATTGTCCAAAGTAGTAGGCTTGGAGAAGGGCGGTAGATGGAAGTTGAAAGGATATATTACTCAGAGATGCTGCGAACTTGGTGTTATTATTTGGTCCTTGGCACGTTTGGTTTTCCGGACAAGGGTTTGATCCTAGGCTTACCGTGAAAAAGAAGCGCTTATCTACAGTCTGGGGTACGGTGGCTGGGTACTGGGGACTTGCTAAGCTACGAAGTGCCCTGGAGTAATTAAAAGCAACGGCAGAGTTATTGTAAGAAGGTAGGAGTGGCAGCAATTTTGTTGTTGAGTTTGTAGAATAGAAGAGATGGGTGGGTGTTTCATATTCAAGGATACCAGCAACGGTGGAGTTGTCAAAAGTGCCAATGGTAGTGGTATATGGACTGGCAGCCATAAGGAAAGAGGCATTTGGGTGGAAAGGTTTGGTTTTGAGAAGAACATTTGTGGTCTGTCCTGGGGTAAGAAGAAGTATATGAGTCTCCAAAGGTTTAACATACGTGGCGTCTACTTCAACAACAGTCATTGTGTGGTTTGCAATACTGAAGAAGAGGTCATCATTAAGTGCAGCGTTGATCAAACGGAGAAGATAAGTTTTTCCGGGCGTTACATTTAGCTTGAATGTATCTGCATGCATTCCATGACCCCCCATTAAAAGTTGCAAATTTAAGACGTTGTTTAGTCAATAGTACAACTAATCATACCTTGGGCCGAGCAGTTATACAAAGGGCCTGTAAGTCCATTGATGGTATAGGCATCAGAGACATTCGGGCCTCCACCTGTCTGCAATGCCTGATTGATGATTGCTTCAGTGTCTCCATTGAACCATTCTCCTGAAATTTAAGCATTGAATAGTTGACATATATGTTAGTGAATCATATAGTCATACACCAACGAGGCAAAAGAGGTGAATTTCAATTCATAAATGATAATCACCAAATATGATAGGAACTTCTTTGTATGGTTTGGCAAAGGGGTAAGGTACCCCACGCTTTGGGAGAATGACAATTGAGCCATAAACAGTGGCTCTTAGCCATGATAAATGGGCGTGCCAAAGTAGCGTCCCTCTTTGTCCAATAATGGTGAAGTTGTACACATAACTGTGGCCAGTTTGTATGGGGCATTGAGTGATATATGACGGCCCATCATACCACCCAGTTTGGAGCTGTCGAACTCCGTGCCTGTTCCAAACCAAATTACCAATTGTCAATGGAGTTGTATTTACAGAATAAACAACTTATTTAGAGAATGTTTATACCAATGTATGGAGATGTTGTTTGGGACATGGTTGACCACTTTGACAATAACACGGTCACCTTCTCTAGCTAAAATGCGCGGCCCAGGAAACTTTCCATTTACTGTAAGGATGCTTTTTGTGTGGCACAGTCGTGTCACATTATGCAACTTAATCTACAAAAACACATTTCAAATTAACCTGTTAAATAAGTAAGAATAAGATACACCCAAAAAAAAAAAAAAATGGAATACTTTTTGCTTAGAATGAAGAGAGATACATCGAACTTGTAGTGCCTGGTTATGGTAGCCAGAACTAGCCCGGGAAGGAAACACGATGTTATGAACAAGAATAGAACAACGCACAAAGATGCTGGAAATACGAGGAAAGAAGAAGCACCCATTTTCAATGCTATCTAGCTTGCTATGCAGCTTGTACTTATTAGAGCTAGCTTTTGAGATTGCATTTATATATAGTTCAAGCAAAGGTGTTTGATACGCAGTTTGATGACAAAGATCGATGTTACAAATTAGTGAGGATAAAGTTAATTTCAACAACTTGAGGAAGTTATTTGGAAAAAGAAAAGCTCTGGTTTGAAAAACTTATTAATTTAGAGTGTTGTCAAAGACAATATGTTGTGTGTCTTCGACTCTTTGTGCCAAATATTTCCTTCCTTCTGATAATATGAATATCAATCACTAAGCCGTAAGCTTGACCTAATCTCCAATTCTATTGCTAGAGGTTACGTTATCATTTTTCCTTTATTATATGTACATGTATTACATATATGAGTGATGCTTTCAAAATCATCAGATGAATGCATATCTTTCAAAATCATCAGATGAATACATATCTTTCAGTCGGTCGAGTTGAAAAGGAAAAAGCTTTGTTCCAGAATTAACTCACTAGCTACCACATGAATTAATCTTTGTTACATATGCATGTATGTTTATATGAGTGAGTCTAACGTAGACTACTGCCCACAGACAAAGTAAAATAGGAAATTGAACTTAGAGGTGTGCTCTCTTCCAAATCTAAGGTTTGAATTCTTTTGATGTATCCCCTTCAGGCCATGTCTCCAAAGTCCAAGGTTCCAATCATTTTAATGTAATTAATCGGTTTATGATAGAAAACTTTCAGGATACGAGGCACAGGTCCGATGAGATTAATTAAGATACACATAAGCTGGCTCAGACATTCACATATTTTTTTTTTAAAAGGAGATTGACATCCACTGGGAGGGAAATCACCTGATTTTCAGAGTCTTTTAATTATTAAATACAATTAATGTATTAATATTATAATGATTTTGTCACGTATTTTCAGATACTATAATACATGATATATTATGTTTAGATACGACAATCCTGTTCCACCAATGATATCATATCAAATTAAATACTATATGTATATAAATAGTATTTAATTTGATATTATTGCAGAGTTATGATAATAAATGCTATCATACATCGGTCTTCCTACTTAATACTTTCTCTCTGCTGACATTGACTAAGAGCAATGTCGCTTATTAAACATGAAGAAAAGTTGGAATTACCCTTAACAACGTTCTCATGCAACATTATTCTACCTTTATTCTTGGTGATTAAGCGATGAAAACTGGGGAAGTTGCTATCAAGCATGCAGACGAGAAGCAGTTGTTGTTGAAGGACTGGTCAGAGAACCTCCGTTAGGTGAGAGACACTAGTGCTCTATCAAATTTCTTTTATAAGCATATCAGGTCAATACTCCACAGTAGAAATCAATTAGCAAAGCCCTACTCACGAAAGAAAGCAACCGAAATCTAATCTATTTAAGCTTGATTAAAATGCAGGCAATGAGGCCCCCGTCGTAGTAATTTTTTCATGCTATCTAGAAGCTCAAAGGACAGAAGTTCTAGTTGTACCAACTGCAATCCTTTTCATTGAGCAAAAAACAAAGAAAAATAAAAAGTAGAGTCTTTATATAACTTTTACTTTCTTTTTTTTCAATATTTGTTTTTATTAATGACCACACTCTTCTGTAAAAAGTGGCTTACGTTGCTACGGAGTTGCATGCCTGAGCTGGCCTTCCATGGTCAAGAAAAAAAAAATGACATGCTAGCTAAAGGTAAGACTTTATAAAAGCTTGGTTAAGAAGGGTAAGAAATTGATTAATGAACTCAACCCCAAAACAGTATACCTCAAATATTAACATTACATCATCTTAGTCTTTACTTAATTCTGAAACTTCAGATTTTCTATTTATCAGTAGTTATTCATTTGTCACCAACATTCTTGTGAATCAGGTTTGCATGCACCATTTAAGATGTGAAGAATTTTGAACCTGTCACAACAAAGTGAAATCACTTTTTCACCATAATATTTGTTAATTATAGAGTGATTTGTTGATGATTGAGTTTTAAGGGGTTTGATTCACTCGATGCCAACTTTCTTGTGATCCTAAGAGCAGTGGCTTACAAGACGAAATTAAAACATTTTCTAGTATGATTCTGAAGGACTACCTAACCTAACCAAACCAACTCCCCATTAGCCATCATGGAGGGGTAAATACATAGACACCCCCAAGGTTTGATCTAAGTAACAATCTCACTCCTGTTATTCATAAAGTAACATAGACACCCCTAGAATTGGAAAACATGGGGGTCTTGACACATAAAAATAGGGGTCTTA
>JANKKB010029468.1:0-11312 GCA_026225775.1 Bursera palmeri | reverse complement strand
CATAAAAATAGGGGTCTTAATGTTACTTAAAATATCAAAATGAGGGTCTTTATGTTACTTTATGAATAACAGGGGTGAAATTGTTACTTAGACCAAACCTTGGGGGTGTCTATGTATATACCCCCCATCATGGACCATGTCTAATGCTTTTGAGGGTCCGTGCCCAAGCCCATCTAAAGCCCTATGCTGTCTACCTCCATCATCATATAATAGGGTTCTAAGAAATTACATTATAATTTTTTTTTTTTAACCTTTAGCTCAAGATTTCACCCCATAAACACATAACACTTTGTAATATCATGTTTTAAAATTATATTTTTCTTCATTTATTATAAATATTATTTTAATTTTTTGGGTCATTTTTTTTTATCAAGTTTCAAAGTTAAATATGGAGGTCATATTGAGATTTAACACATAACAAAATATTAATATAAAAGCAACCTAAGAACTACACAAGAAAATTTCCCAATAATATGAAAGAATACACAATCCAAGTCTAAATTCTAATACAAAATTTGCTAATCTGCTGCTCCCATATTCATACTACATGATATGTATCCCTTGAACTAGACGGTAAAACTAATCCACGTGTCGTGCTATGTACACGTAGATAACATACACCCTCAAGTCTCAACATTCAACAAAGGATCTCCGTAGTGGGACCCCTGGAAGTGGAAGACCATGGGACCTATGCTATACCGAATCTCTGACCCGCCAGATCACACCGTACCTGGGCCAACCCAATCCTCGAGTTTTCAAGATCAAATTCCATCCACACGTTTTGTTGATGATGATGCCCAATCACGGATGCCTCTACACCTAACAAATCAGAGTTCCCAAACGTGAGACAATACACCCAATCACTTTCAATCACTTTGCCCGGTACCCGATACAGAAGCCGATCGCCCGATACCGCCATTTTGGCTCCCCGAAACACAAGACTTACAGTTGGTAACTGAGGTAGGCTTGGTTGATTTTGTGGAATTCTGTAGCACAAATCCATTGCTCCTTGAAAAACGAAATTTTGATCCTCTAAAACTCTTAAAGTATTTGTGGTTTGGTTCAAGAACTCGGTTCTCAAAGCACTGTAAGCGGGTCCGAGTAAAAAAGTAAACTGAGTGCCCGAATCAACCATGGTTTGACCAGCCCCAGTGTGGTCCGGTTCAAAAACGGATTTTGGCAATGGGAGCAACTTGTCCGACACTTTGATTCCTTCAAGCTGAACCGTGTAGGCTACTCGATCAAAATACGGTAGCGGCGTTGATATCTGGATTAACGGCGTGTAATTCAACGGCAGAAACCACGAGATATTTGCATCGCCGAGTAATAAAAGGCCCGAGAAATCAATACCCGATATGCAATACGAAAATTTCGGGAAACCCATTTGAGATACAAAAGATAAAGACCCACGGTTCATACCCATTAACCCGGAAACCTTCGAGTCTTCATCAGAGTTGGAGCTGTAAATAGAGTTCATGCACCCGAAAACAAGATCTGAAAGCTTGGACGAACCGATGAAGAAATTATCGGACGCGAGATCTCCTTCAGATGAAGAAGCATCTGCGTAGGCGAGAGTGGCGTGGCAGAGGTGCCTATCGTCACACGAAGCAGGAATGTTGAAGTCTCTAGTCCGATCGGTGCATGTGGGCGAAGTGCAAGGGACTGGATTGTAAGAGGATGATCGGGTCGGGTCAAAGGTGGTCTGGTAGTTATTTTGGGTTCTGTTACAGTGAAGCCAAGAGAGCTCGCTACCAGTATCTAGAACCATGGAAACGTTCTGTGGAGGCGTACCGACAGTTAAGGAGACAGTAAGGCTAACATTGTGGTGAAAGGGGAGCTTGTTGGGTGATCTTGGAACAGACCCAGATGGGATAACTTGAGTTTTTAAGGATAATATAAGCGTGTCTGGCGAAGAGAGGCTGAGCTGGATTTGGATCAACATAATGTGCACAAGTAAAAAAGGGAAAGATTTAAGACCTGGGTCAGACATAAAATGGCAGA
Organism: Bursera palmeri; assembly: GCA_026225775.1. Lineage (NCBI taxonomy): Eukaryota > Viridiplantae > Streptophyta > Magnoliopsida > Sapindales > Burseraceae > Bursera > Bursera palmeri. The sequence goes on along the minus strand of JANKKB010029468.1, from coordinate 9,311 downwards.
GAATGTATGTTTTCATGGTAATGGAACAGTTAGAGAACAAACAATGCTGAGAATCTTTTGATAAGTGAAGTAGGCAAGGCTTTAAGATAGTTATGGAGCAGAATGAAGCAAAGAATGATATGTCATTGCTATTTTGGTGAGAGAGTGAGGAATTCTGAAGTATTCTGAGTCTGAGCTACAGAGCTTCTATGCAGCTTTAAAAGCCAGAGAGGCTGAGATCTGCAGTGGAGAATGGAGAAAGATGGTGTTGTTTTGAGATGCTTTTTGTTGAGACCACAGGAACATTTCAAATGGCTCAAACTGCTCGTGTTTTTTTTTTTCTTTTTTCTTTTTTGTGTCGGTATAAATTTGATTACATGTTTCCAAGCTATTTAACTGATCGATATCTGAAGAACCGTCCTAACTTTTACTTGAGCGTGCTGCGTAACCTAAATTGAGATCTTTGCATAACTAACCAACCCATTTTAGGCATCTATCAGTGATAGCGACTGCCCTTTTATGACATTTAGGCTTGGATCTAACTGACAATAAGAGAGGAAAAAGAGTTGTGTCATGTGATTAATTACCAGAAAACACATCATGTTACTTTCTATAAGCTTTCTATTAAACACAAAATTCACAGTCCCACTTGTTTTCTATACGGACACATGCTAAAGCCACTTTTAAATTCTAAGCTGTTCTCTCACTCCTACCTTAAGTTTTCTTCTCTCCTTGCTTCTTTCCATAGTGTTCATTCTATTATTCTCTCTATTCTATGTTCTGCTTTCACGACAACTTCTTTTCTGAGAATCGCTTTTTTGAATAACTTCCCACATTGGGATAGGTGGGAATTATGCTACGTGTCACTTGACCTTCTTTGTTTAGTGCCTCTTTGTTAGATTGGATAGAGAATTAAACGCTAGTTAGTAATTAATTATCGAATCTCTCATTTCTTTCTTTTCTTTTTCTTTGTTTTGTTTTAGTGTCATTATCAGCTTATCTCGACGCGTTGCTCTTGAAAAAAATACTTGATTTTACGACTAATGCGTGTACAAGCAAGTAGATGAGAAAATCAGAATTGATTCTTTACGCACATATACACTTAATTATCTGGGGCCTACAAATGGTGTTCTAACCATGTGTGGCGAGCGATCCACCCGGATCATTATTACCGATACCAGATCAAGCGTATTTGCAACTCCAGGTCCAGAGGGTAGGTGCCAGTTTGCTGTAACGTGTACCACATACCTTAATGTATACCGAACTGTCATGAAATTATCGGATAACTTTTCTGAAGCTTTTATAAAATTTATTAGCACGTAATTCACTTTCTGCAGCAGTTAATGGAGTCTTATGAGTGAAAGATAACATTATACTAAATAATTAGACTTTCACGTGCGCCTATACTAGATTGTTTCTGAAGCAGTTGGTGTGTCTTGCTAACACAAACACATCAGTCAGGTAGTTGCACATGCACTGCCAAATTGTTTGGGGACACTGGTCGTGGTTGGGTCCATTTGGAAAATGGATTCCCATTCCTATGCAAATTGGTGACCGTAGATAACATTTTGTGGCACTCTTTAAAATTATCAGAACACCCTCTCCCTTCAATTGAGTTTCTGATATTGATAGCAGTTGCTTGCTACGTCCAACCGAGTTGAGGACGTGGCTTGGTGGGGTTGTAAGTCTTCGCTGTCCCGATATATATTAGCTATCTCAAATCGGAGAAGACGAAAAGAAGTTAAATAAACGCCTACCGAGATGGAACTTCAATTCAGTAACCTGAAGAGCCTCCTGCAGAACTTTTGCAAACCGGTCGAGCGTCACTTGAGTTGTACCTGGAGGCTACCGAGTTGGAAAGTCAACTAGGTAGGGCGACGATATCGCCATTTCGATTGCGGGGAGCCAAAGGGCAGGTTGAGGATCATGCCACGTAGCTTAAACGGACAGACAAGAATGAAAAATGGGACTATGTAAGTAGAAGTATGACCCAACAGAGAGGAGTAAAAAGACCTTCAATCAACCAAAAGGTAAACAAATATTTATATTGTTCATCGCCCCTGCAACTAATCCGCTAAATATCATCACTACTCATTTTCATGAATATAAAGCTTTCACTGCTAGCCATGTCGAAAAAGAACCTCACTCTCAATCATTGCAAGGTGCTTACTGCTCACCCACCATCTTGTTAACAGCTTCACTGCGTTTCCACTCCACATATCAAACTGCCTCTATAATACTATAACTACATGCCCTCACAGCCCACCCCTATCAATGCTCACATTGTTCTACACCTTCTTTTGAAATTGTCATTACTCTCATGAGACCTTTTCTAACATAAAGCCAGTCTACTTCTAGGCAATTTTTTCAAACCAACTTCAAACACAACCAATGAACTTGAATATGCACATTTTACTATATTTTACTGTTTAAAATAACTCATCTACTAACTTGACCGTCGAAGGTTTATCGCCACTTAAAAATCCGGCCACCCATGATTCTTTTCTTTTCTTATGCAATTATAAGCTAGTAATCCCCTTTCGTTGAAGTTCTTGCAAAAGCTTGAAAACCAAAGGAAATAGAAAGGTATTTGTAGTTATCTCTTTTGAAGCTATTGTAATAGTCACCATCAATTCAGAAGATAATCCTTTACGTTAAAAAATGTTAAGATCTTATCCCTGGAAAGTCGTAAATTACAATCAGCAAGTAAAGTCAACTCCCACTCTTACCTAACCATATTCCAACTGAGCTTACCCACTCCCACATCCTACCGAGTTGAGACACTAAACCATCTAAACGAATTGAAACACTAAGTCATCCTACTGAGTTATGACACTAAGCCATCCCCAACCAAGATTGGAATCAGGATTCTCCATCCATCCCTACTACATTTTCGAGGACATAATGATCACTTCTCAAAGCTTGTGCTTTCTGCAACTTAATTTGTTCGAAGAACTTTAAACCTTTTAGCACTAGTTGTTCTTGACTAGGAAAAGAAAAAAGAGAACCCTGACCTACAGGGTTAGTTGAGAACGACAGAGTACCCTACTCACTAAGCTGAATATGTAGCCTTAAACCATTAAAAACACAGCTGAATTTGGTAATTTGTAGCAGAGATAACCAACATCAGTATTCTAATGTTTCAAAACATTTGAATGCAATGTGGCCGTTCTCTTGTGGTTGGCAACAGATGGTAGTCACCAAATTGATAAACTAGATAAATTTAATGCATTAGAAGATTAAATGGGTTCAGGTTATTGATTTGTTTAGAAAGCTAGCTTTACTCTGATTTGTTGATTACAATAAAATTTGCAGGCAGCTTTTGCCATTTAATTGCATCATATTGTTTCATACAAGTATTATTAGCAGGTAGCATTTAAGTTGATGTTCCAAGCCAGAAAATGCCTTTGGTTATTCAACTTTAATTTTGTAAAGCCAAAATCTAAACCTGCTTTTCTTAACAGGGAAAAAGCAGAAAAAAAATCCACTGGGGGAAGAAAATTGGAAGTAGATCAGATGTGAAAAGAATCTAATAAATTAAGTTGTGAAATGATAGACACTCTCTACAAAAATTGTCTCCAAATAGACTCTAGCAAGGGCTTGTATACCACTGTTATCCAAAAAATAAATAAATAAAAAGACTTTCTAACAAGCGCCCTGTTGACATTATGCTTCAACTTTCAGTAAAGAGATAGGTATCCCCAGTTGCAATATGCAAATGACAAATATGAGGTGTACATCGGAGAGATCTCTTTAAATTTTATCAGCAATTCTTGTTACAGCTGAATACGTTCCAACAACAGCACATACTATTCCCACAATAATAAAGCAAATGCTAGTTGCAATCTGATGAGAGATGAAACGTAAAATTTGTTAGTCACCGAACATTACAAAAATGAATCACAAGGATACTGCATTTTTTATCATCAAGTATCCTTGGGGAGGAAATTCAAATATACTAATGTTGGAGAAGTGAATAATTATTACCTTCAACTTACTTATGCTACCTCTATTTATGCTGAGGTAACATAAAGATGGAAAAATAAAAGTCTGTAACATTGAGAGATATTCATCAATATGATATAAATACATTTGTTTGTTGCTTCTAAATCTCAACTCTGAGATTGATCCAAGTAGATAATACTTACAACTAGCATTGCAAGTAACGACCCAACAAATGCCATCACAGAACCTGTAGTCCAAACAAAAGAGCAGCTTAAGCAGGAAAGTATGACTTTAACCGATTCATATGTCAACTGTAAAGAGTTCTTACCAAAAAATGGAACTGTAAGTGCCACGACCAAAGTTGAAATAACTAAAACTGTTCTGATGACGAATGCGACAAAGTAATTTTGAAGCTGGGCTGAAGGCATGAGTTCCTCCAAACTCAATGCAACTGGCGTAAGTGTCAAGGCATACTTTGACACAGGGATCACCACCTGAAATACAAAATAATGATAATGATAATAATTTGACGACTAATACAAACTGACATCAGGTTCTATGAGCACTCTCAGCGGTGCCTGGACTGAGAACTAGTTTACTAGTCCAATAACTTCATCTGCAGGCTGTAACTCAACAAAAAGAATTGACTACAATAATGAATTGAGTTTCTTACTGTTGTCCAGAGTGCAACTTTAGAAGCCACAAATTGTTTGGGCATGTTTAAAGTGTACTGAGACTTGACTGAATCACCAAACATCAGGAAGCCACAGACTGCTACCCCAGTGTTCAAAACTGCTGCAAAAAGAAAGCTGCAGCAGAGTGCACACAGATTATTAATCTAATAATTATGTGGTAATTGATTCAGAATAGGAATAATCATTTAGATTGATAAAAGTGTTTGATATTTTTGCATATTAAACTAAAGACTGCAAACAATTCGTAAACAAAAAAAAAAGAATGTTCTCACCTGAGTATAAGAACCCAGGAAAACCTTGATGGTTCTTTCATTGAAGAATATATGTTTGGAAAAACGGAATGGCCAGCGTAACAAAAGCCATATATACCAACTGTAACAGATAGTTTTGAAAAGTCTAGAGCTTTTCCGTTCGGATGAAATCCGACCTGGTCAATCAACCCAACCCATACCAAGCAAAGCAGCACCACACCTGTTGTTGCAACTCCTCCAACTGGAAGCGGGAGCTTTAAAGGTGAGCAGATGTACCTTAAGGGCGGGGGAAACTTAAGAAAGATGATGAAGCATGAGAGAAAGAGAACAAATAAAATTAAGAACCTGAGATGTAGGAGAGTAGAGTAAGGTCTCGAAGCCAAACAGTTGGAAGAATAACGAGAATTGATATCACGGCAAATATTTGATGGGAATCTAGACTCGTTCCGGCAAAATTTATGGTGGTGTGTGGAAACAATGATGACAAGTTGTCAGCCATCATAATCACATACTCTACACAAGCAGCCTACAGATGATAGCGCTCTTCTTCATTTAGTTCGTGGTATGAACAGGGCAACGAATTAATAAAACAAAGAATTGTGACAGGACTTACATATAATTCCATGTACAAGGTTATCTGCATTTGACAAAAACCAAGCTGTCAGTGTTACCTTGGAAGCATGCTTAGCTTGAAGCTGAAGTAAACAAAAGTATGCAAATGTCAAAAGAATGTTTGTTAACAGCAGAGAACTAATTTCTTAATTGGAGCTTACAGCTATCAATAAGCGACCAGTTTTCCCGAAAGCAGCCTGCCCAATGTCAGGATAAGTTTTAAGTCCAGGAGAGCTCTCTAAACATTTCTGCAACATAACTCCAGTATTACAAGCGATGACAGCAAAGATTAAGAGTATGAAGAGGCTCAACCACCCTCCTTGTTTGAGAGCAAAGGGAGTTGCAAGGAGTCCGACGCCAGAGAGAATATTGATACCTGCATAACATATAGCAAAATCAACTTAAAGAGAGCTCCCAAGTTCTGGTAATATATGCATTCCATTGTTTTATTTTGAAGTTCTTGTTGCTCCTAATAGTGGTTGTATTTTTAATAACTCATTAACTACGTTATCTTCTTGCATTTCTTCTTTTTAATTAGGCGAGGAAGAGTACTGTTGTTGTACCATTTAGAACTGCTTGAGCAAATGAACACTGCTGCTCCGGAGGCGGCAACTCACTGACAGAAAATCTTGGCGGCGATAGTTTCTGTAGGATTTTGGAGGTAGGAGTTTCTTCTTTGTCCAAATCAGAAAGGAGGGATTTGACAGTGGAAGAATCCAAATGCGCGGATTGGTTTCTTTTGTATAGTGAAGACATGGAACTGCTAAATTTTGACAGAATACTCTTTCTTAGGAATCCCGGGGAGGGAGATGTGACAGTTGTGTACATGTCCACTGATTGCCTGCAAATATTCAATAATAGAGGTTCAAGGGACTAGAAATTATTCTACTTACAAATAGTTGACAAAATTATTAACAACTTGGTTCACTCAAATTAATTTCAACGAAAGGGAATCTGGTTAAGATTTTATCAGTTCTTGCTCATGCGAGTAACAATCAGATTACTGGTTTTGCTCATGTTAACACAATGTTTGGATATAATGATAGTAATGCTGCATCTCCTTTGATTCAAAACTGGAAAAGACCTGACAAGTGATAACAACAATGAACAATGGGGTACCTGTAGCTCATAGGCCATGAGGCTTTGCTTATATCCATGGCACTAGAATGGCTTCCTGAGGGGGAGGAGAGGGAAGTGTAATCAGAGTCTGTATCGTCCTCTATGTCACACATCCTTTCTGCCTGATTTTCTTCATCATCCGTCTGGTGTTCATCAGCACGCTTAGTTCCCAGATCCTCATCCAGCATCTTCATTTTCCTTCAAGCACTCCCAAACACCAAAAGACAACTAGAAATAACACGAACTTGCAAAACTTTTTTCTGTTTTTCTTAGCTTTTTAATTCATTTCAGGATTCGGGAATAAGGGAAAGTAATGCACAAAAATAGATAAACAGAAGAAAAGCTAGCAGTAGATATCTTGTCTTGGTTTCGTCAACTCAAGAATCCAGGTTAGTCGGGGATGAAGAGCTTACGTTTCTGCAGGCCGTGCAAGTTAAAGAAGTGCAGCTACATTGTTGTGTAAGTGTAAACGTGTCAGTTGATGAGCACTTTCTCTAGAGCAGCTTCAATTGATTACCGAGTATTACTAGTAGCCATGCAAAGTAGGAATCAAGCATATCCCAACTTATGGCTGTTTATATTATTTTATTTCCACCTTTTCCTTATTCTGTTTCATTTTATTTTCTAGTGGTCAATTACTGCTTAGGCTTTCTTCTTTCTTTTTTCCTTTTTTATTTTTAAATATTTTAGTTATAAAATTATTAAGACTTAACAAAATATGTAATAATCATCACTAAATACAAAATTGTTAAACTTTCGTTTATTTTTTTCCTTCCAAATTCCATCACTTATGGCTAGAAACCTAAATGGATTTCAATTGATAAAAAAAAAAATCCCTCTATTATGCTTCTTTTCTGGAATAAATACCAGTAAAAATAAAAGAAAATATTAATAATGATACACTGAGCACTAATGGAAGCTATTTTCTAATAAGGATGCTTTCGAATGCATCAGAGATAGGCTATCATGGCAAAAAACATCCTTGTCGAGATTGTTAGTCAATAAAATATAATATCGTAGAATCTGACAACAATATCGCAAATATATTTTCATGGTTACAACCGGAAGAAAATTTGATGTGGAGTTTGAAGCATAGCAGTGGTAGAGCAGGGGATTTTATGGTAGTAATATTACAACAGAAATGGCAGAGAGGGGTACAGGTACAGGTACAGCGGAATAATTTATTTATCAATTTGGTTGAGCTTGCCAAGGCCATTGCAACGAGCACAGACGATCTGAGTCTGGTCCTTCCTTGCCGCGTTTGCCCTCAGGGTCACCCCGGCTTGCCGAACAAAACCCGCTCCATCGCATTCAGGACAACTGTCACATGAAGAGATTTCAAAATTCTAAACAACAGGTAAAGCTTTAAAGTTAACTAACATGTTCGAACTTATGATGTTTAGCCTCATCAGTATCTTAATTGGATTTTTGCGAGAGACATATTTGAACAATTGAAAGAATGAGAAGAATATGAGACTAATAAGAATATATAATTACGTGTCCTTGCGGGAGAAAAGGATTGGGAAAGCAGTTCCGAGCAGAGCAACAGCAGCTGCACCAGCAATCAGGTAGGTTGTGCCATCAGATGAGACATCACCAACAGCTGCAACCACCTTCAAAGATCTTCTCTTATTCTTCTGCCTCCTAACTGTTGGTGTCGGTAGAGCACAAAAGCCCGTAAGAGAAGGGCTATTGGCTCCGGCCAAATGCTTCTGTGTCTTCGTAGCATAAAAACTCTGCAAACGTGCTATTGAGGCCATCTTGCTAATTCTGATTATTTTTACTCCAAGAAGATGATTAAATTCTTATTGTTGGATGTCGATTTGACCCCGCAGGTTTTGTAACAGGATTTATATGTTAGTGTTTATGGATTTGCTTTCTGCAACTTGGATAAGGCCACGTCAGAGCTCAAGATTCTGATGGTTTTGTGGATAAGGTGGTCCCAAGATCCTCAATGATCCAATGGAGCCAATTACTTAATTCTGATTCCAAGTTCTACCATTCTTTAAACATGTATTGCCGGCTCTCTATTTAATGCACAACACCCGCATGTAAATCGTAAGATATCCACCGATGAGGCACCCATTCTTCTAGTTACAGGATAAGAAAGAATGCTTGGATAGCATGGAAACGAAATTTACAATTACAGCACGTTACTATAAAAATATATATATATATAGACCCAAGCAAACAAGAAAAGAGATGGGAGCCCTCTGCTTTAGACTAATTTCATTCTGCTGCTTTTTGCATCCCCTAATTTTGTTTCACTTAACTCGAGAACTCCTACAAACACAGAAATCTTGGAATTGTTGAGCTCATGGAGTCGGAGACAGCTTAGCATTGTTTCACATTATGAAACAATCAAGGGCAGCATAAGACAGTCACATTAGAATTTCTAAACATGCAACGTCTGGGATTGTGCATAAACAATGACGGTGATCAGAATATAAGTGAATAAAAAGTCCATCTAATTGAGAATGCAAATAAGCAAAACCCTACAGGCCTTCATGAATTGTATCTAAATCACAAATCAGTTACATAAATCTTATACCAGATAAACCATGATGGTAGAGTCCATTATCAAAGATACCCTAGCAGGATGGTTAAAAACTATAAATACAACATTAAGTTTTTGATACATATTGCATCAAGTATTTCCATCCGTACAAGCCTAGAAGGTCAAGGCCGAATCCCACAAATCCAAATTCGG
>JANKKB010029466.1:0-17480 GCA_026225775.1 Bursera palmeri | reverse complement strand
TGTGTTAGTTTCAATTTTAGTAGGGTGATAAGTGTTTGTTTAAAATTCAGTTGGGTGTTTCATTTTCTTTTTAGATTCTATGGGGGGTTGAGAGTAAATACCCCAATTATGAAGGGAAACGAGAATGAAATTAGGAACAGAAACAAAAGAACGCATTGTGTAAACATAATGATATTGAAAATTTCTCTCCACTTGCTCAGGTTCCCTCAGACCAAAACACACATCGAGATATTGAAATATCATCAGACAAACAGCGAGACAGAGTGAGAGACATAAATTTAACGTATTTGACCAGCCCCATCTATGACCCCAATATAGATTTCGTCTACACGGGGTAATGAAATGCAGCACGTTGCTCTTAGTCTGGAAGGTTGGCCAGATTTGAATCTTGACTGAACATTAGAAAATCTACTGGCTAAAGGGCTGTGCATTCCAGTCCACAGGACTTTATTTTTTGATGGTTAGTCACGGCATTGAGTGAATTGATCCATTTAATTAGTTCTTCAATGAAGAACTGTCCAAGATGTGGAAACGTGAAAACTTTTATCATTCCAGTTAAAACAATAAAAAAGGGACATGGTACAGATGCAATGCAGACATGGTTACCATCGTGTTTGGCAGGTGAATTTAGCTCAACAAGGTACTTATTCCAATCAGTAGTGTTCAACACAACGAATCAGTTCCCATTTTTCACCAATCTGTTCCATCTAAAGCCATACAAGTCCCATAAATATTTCTATTCTTCCCATGTAGACAACTAAAACAATAAAGCAAGGCAATTATCATTACCATGGGAACTCATCCCCAACAGATCAACATGGCAAAGTAAAGAATTCATCTTGAGGTTACTTTCTTCTTTGAATAATATATGGATTGATTAGTGCAATGATATACATTATACTTTTTCATTCGCAACAATAAACAACACTTTCAGGCAAAACAATTCGCCAGTTTTTTACAATCAACGCAAATTCTCTACTAATAAATTTTACATGTAGTAGTCAAGTAAGATAAAACATATCGAATTGCATTTTGCTTGACTTAAAATGCAGTAAATTACTCAAAATTTTGTAGGCACAATGTATAAAGGCTAAGAATAATTTGTCTAGGTAATAAAAGGTAAGTTTTACAAGAAATATTTTTTATTAACATGTATCCAAACATCTTGAACTGTGTCTATAACAACTCTGGAAATTAAAGGTGAAATTTCAAGAAGAAAAACATCACCTTCCCACTTCTTTAAGGATCTATCTAAAAAATACATTACATCTTACTCTAGCCAATGACAAGCTTTCACCATTTTTCTTTCAAGCATCCAGTGATAAGCAAAGTAAATACAATAAATCGAAGAAAAAAAAAAGTCCATCTTTCCAAAAATCTAGGATGGCCTGTGGAGAACAAAAAATCTGTATTTAACAGCCTCTATTCTGTTTGTCAATAGTAGAAGGTAAAACTATTCACATCAGTAGTTACTTACTTGTTATGCGCCTTCAAACCTCTCCATATTTCATCTTCCAGATGTCCCTGAAATTTTTGAATGAACAGGTTTCGAGGGCAGTTATATTGGTCACCATTTCCTACTTTGCAACATCTAAGATTCACTGACATTGTTAGCTGCCATATTCACAGCAAATTCATCAGTAGCTGGCATACTTCTGACGTGATCAAGAAGGCCAGTAAGTTCTCTATGAACGTAGTTAAAACGTTCCCTGGAAATCAATGATTCTGTCAATAGAGTCGCAGCAAGGGAATGAAAGGCCTGAGCACATTCATCACTGCTACTTAGAGCATTTTGGTCTTCAATCGGTACTAAGGAACTCTCTAGTCGCCAACGAAGGAGGAGATATTTTTCCGGGAGTTGAAAGTAATTCTTAAATACAAATACTCGAAGACAATGCCTGCACAATATTCCCGAATGTTCAAATTCCTTACATGAACAATGGATTTGCTCATCTTCTGCTATCCAAATCACAAGATACTCCCCATCCATTTTCTTGTAATGTCTCACAAGATATGATCCACTTGCCATTTCAGTTGTTGCATACTGCATGGACAGCACAATTTCATGTTGTAAAACCTGGAAGGCATAAGGTGTAAGAACACTTCGTGCATGTTCTTCAATAGGCATGCAGGTTTTAATATGCATATACTGCATCCCTTCTCCAGTTAAATTTCTGAAGTTGGCAGCGGCACCAACCTGCAGATATTGCAAATAAATTAAAATGCCTCATCAAACAACATAAATATATATAAACAACAGACATGAGCTATATACCTGCTCAAAAAATACTTGCAAACATGTTTGCCCATTCATGATTCTTTTCAAGAAACTGTCCAAAGATTGAGAAAACTCCGCTGTCATAGTACGAGCCAGAAAATAACCTCTAATGTAGGAAAATGGCCAGGATGCTCGATATGAGAATAGTAAAGCTATGTGCTTATCTGAAACAAGTCCAAAACGAGCAACCAAATGATGCCACTGGTGTTCAAAATCTTCTACACCCTCCAGGTGACACAACATATTAAACTCAGCTTTAAAATCTTCATATTGCGCTCCAAGAGGCAGAGAGAACCAACTGGATAATTTGGACAGAATATGCCATATACATATGACATGTTTAGTATTTGGCAATTCCCTTGCTATACCATCTCTAAGCCCTGAATCTATATCTGTTAGAATTGTCTGTGGAACTCTTCCTCTCATGAAGCGGACAAAAGTCTGTTCAAAAGAAGAAAATCATGAAAAGGCACAGGAACATTGATGCAGATTAATTCATAAGAATTTGCATCCACAAACCTGTAAAGCCCATGTAAATGACTGAGAACTTTCATCTTGCAGCAATACACAGCCCAAGAAAATTGCCTTGCCATGATTATCCATACAAAACCAAACTCCTAGGAGCAATCCATAGGTGATAGAACGAAAAGTGGTGTCAAAAGTAACTACATCACCAAACAATGAGTAGGCACGAACAGAGTCTCCATACGACCAAGCAATATTTTCAATCTTATCATTTTCATCAGTGGTATATTCATAAACAAAATCCAAATCCCTCTCTGCCATAGCTTTGCAGGCCTCAAGAAGTTCTAGTGTATCATTCTCTCTTTTCTCTGTGAGCAAAGCATCATTTTCCTGAACAGTCTTTTTACAAGTACGAACAAAGTTCCTTACATCCTTCTCTATAAAAGGTAACTGGCCAGGTTGAACTCCCTTTTCTAGTTCCAACACCTTCACTATCCGATTCACAGGAAACCCAGCTTTAGAGAGTAAAAGAATACGTTCCTGATCAGCCTCCTGTATCTTCCGATATGCAGGAAGCAAACGTACTTGGTCATCTTCCAATAATTCGTGGTTATGAACATTACTAAATTGTGAAACATACCATTGAGTGACACCATCAACAATTTCCTTTGTCAAATAAAGTTTTGCATCGCATCCACATCGGACTGACTTTCGGTCCCTTGGATGCTCCACATTGGCCTTTTTTCTTGGTTGATTATAACCAGAACGATAACAAACAAAATCCCGCCTATAAATCCCTAAATTTTGGCTTTCAGTTGAGCGTGCTTTTCTTATTGAAAATCCATTCTTCCGTGCAAAATTACTGTAGTATTCGAAAGCCTCATCATCACTTTTGAATATTTGACCAACATAAGGAGTGAAGACAGCTTCTGTTAATGACGTGGATGACATTGTCTCTGTCTTTACTTGTTGAGAGTTCACAGATGTCTGATCATCTCCTTCATATTTAATATAGCACTTCCAATCTCCACATGGGCACTGCTGACGTCTAATCCAGATATTAGTAGACGGTTTCATTGCCATTTTCTCAAAAACAGATTCCAGCTTCCAAACCCTAGTGCTGAGAAAAACCAGGAAGAGAGAAGGTGTTGAAATTAGAATCTTTGATCCATTTTCTGAAACAAAAGAAACATAGACTAACACTCAAATGAAAGTAATTTGACAAGTTTCATAGTAGATTTTAAATTTAGAGAAACAAAACTAACATCAAGCAAAAGCGTTTCTTTACTTATTTTCTTTTGTCTCTTTTTTTCCCTCTAATCAAGTAAAGTAGTTTCAACAATTTAAAGTTACACCTAAAACAAATCTAAGAACATTACTTGCACATGAATTAAAAATTTGTAGCAGCGGAAATGCGGCATGCTGATCTGCGATTACTAGCAATTTCAACTTCATCCCAGTTGCAGTGAACCATCCGAACTACTCAACTAATCCCAATACAAATGCCTTAAGCAACTAATTTCTACAATGGGAAAGCAAAACAGAGAATTCAACAGCATTCAGAGCCTCTCTTCCTTTCCTCTCCTTTCCCTAGTCTAAGTAACCATTTGAAGCTTGAATTAATTTCAATATATCAAGAAAAATATCTGCGCAGAATAAGTTTCTTAAGATGCAAAACTATGTCAATTGCATGCCAGAAAGGGAATAAAAAACTAAGAAAAACATAAATACCTAATTTAAGTAAAAAAATTTACTGACACACAAACAAAAGAAAATTCTATATTAAGCCAAATTTACCAAATAGCTTGACAAGAAGAGAACCAAATCAAACAAATAGCAGGATAAAACATACCCAATTCACTGCAGACACTATTTCTCCACAAGATAACAATTTTAGCTTAGGAATGATTACTGATCACAATTCCAAGGCAGAAACTGTTCACAAAAGTGAAAGACCAAAAGTAAAAACAAAAACAGACCCAGTTGAAATCGGGCGGCCAGAATTACGAAAATGAATTAAAGCAACGAACTTGATGAGGATATACAAATTGCAAGAGTGGCACGCACTAGTAGAGATTACTGCGAAAATGCCCTCAAAAAGCAATTCCACTTTCTCTGCCTTTGACAATGTGGTATTGCAAAAACCACCTGCAAGTTACTATATTTTGATTAAAGAAATAAAGTAAGAAGAGATTATTAAATATCTTAATATAAAGATCGAAAATTTATAATAAGCAATGAGATATTAGGACTGAAATTGAGTTAATTATTTGATTGATTACGTACCGGGTAGAGCTACTTTGTTTTCACATCATTTTCATTTTTCTGGTCTTAAGCTTTGGGTTCTTCAATCCTCTTCGTCTGCTTAAAATTTTGTACTTTGCTATATGTCGATCAAGGCCCAGAACCTGGCCCAGGCCCATGATACAGTCTTCCCCAAAATTTTATTTTATTTTTTCATATTAAAGATATTCTAAGAGTAAACTTACAGAAAAGTATTTCCAAGAAAAAAAGTTTTAATAATATAAAAAATTATTACAATACGATTATTATAAATGCTATAGAAATTTGCAGTTTTCAACAGCTTATTAATATAAATATCACATTGAATTAATACAAACTTTATGCATATTTTATGAAATGAATGATCCCAATCACACCATTATGAAAAGTCCAACTAAGTGACTTTCTGAAATCCCAATAATACTAATATTCATTATTTGTTCTTGCCCAATTTGGAAGATTTCAAATGAAATAAATATACATTAGTGACTAGCTTCGTTTCGTGGGTTTAACCAAAAGTGTGAATTCAAAGGTCAAAATTCAGCTACCCTTGCATGAAACCTCATAGAACGAGCACTTGGCAAAAATGATTCCATGTCCAGGTCTTTTCTTATCATGTTGATCGTTGATGACATATTTGGTGCTGGGATAGGACAGGACAGAACAAGATAAGACTGTGAGTCCTGTGTTTGATGATGCATCTTGACTTGAACTCGTTGAAAAAAGGTTAAAGTTAGAACTAAGTGAAGAATCCCCGATTAAAACTTCCATCTCTTATGTACAAAGCCTCAACTAATCTTGATCAGTCAACTACCACTACCAGTAATCCGCACATGAGCATTTACCACCTTCGAAATGATGAAATCTGTTTGAGTCTCGTAGCACTATTTGCCGACCAACAATCTTTGATATAAACTTAAAGGCAGAGTGGCAGTCACCACAAACGCGGAGGTTTTTCATTATCCTAATAGGCAATCCTGAATTGCGAGTGAGAACAAAAGCAACTGCAATTTTCTCACTATGATAGCTCAACAGTTCTTCCTTACTCTCTGCTTCAAGATCAAACAGTGCATATTTCGTCTGGGGCACGTATCCAGCATCCCTCATCTTCTGGTTAAGTTCCTTTAGTTTTCCATAAATCAAGTCTTTCTCTGGGTGTGATCTGTCACCAGCCACAAATACATGGACGCCATCCTTCATGGTTACCCAACTGCATCCAGCTTCTTTCTTCACTTCTGCCTCCCTCATTGCTTTCCTAGCCTCAGCGACATCTTCCCATTTCCCCCCAGAAGCATACATGTTGGCTAAGAGTACATAGTTCACTGCATTATGAGGTTCCATCTCAAATAGCATATTAGCAGCCTTCCTACCTAACTCTGTTTTACGACCATTTGCTCGACAGCATGCCCCTAAAACTGTTCTCCATATAAGGATATTAGGCTTGATAGGCATCTTGTTGATGAAGTCTTCTATCTTATCAAGTTCACTAGCCCGCCCAAGGAGATCCACCATACACGAAAAGTGTTCCATCCGAGGAGCTAAGCCATATACTTGACTCATGGATTTAAAATGTTTAAACCCTTCATCAACCAATCCCGCATGGCTGCAAGCTGATAGGACTCCAACAAAAGTCACATGATCTGGTGAGGGACCATCTAGCTTCATTTGTGAGAAAAGCCTTAAAGCTTTGTCCCCATGTCCATGACGTGCATGGCCTGATATCATTGAATTCCAGGAATATACATTTCTCTCAGGCATCATATTAAAAAATCTTGAAGCATAATCTATTCTTCCACATTTAGAGTACATATCAACAATTGCACTCCCAACTACAACATCAAATTCTAAACAGGCTCTTATGCCACAAGCATGGACTTCCATGCCTCGCTCTAAGGTTGCAACAGAGGCACAAGCACTAAGAACGGTGGCAAAGGTGAAATGGTCCAATCTCTGACCTCTCTGCATCATAAACCAGACCAAATCCATGGCTTTTGGCAAGAGCTCATTGTGTATGTACCCGGAAATCATGGAATTCCAACTAACATCATCCCTTCTCTTGGACATTCTAGAAAAAATTTTCTCACATTCATCCATCTCTCCACACTTTCCATAGCATGCCAAAAGTGCATTCTCAATAGTAGCGTCATTTGCACATTGATATTTGATCACTTGAGCATGTATCTGGTTGACCAGTTTTCCAAGTGAAAGCGATGATGCTGCTGCAAGAATATTTATGAAGGTTACTCTGTTAAGGCTCCATCCAGAACGTATCATGCCCACAAAATATTTTACAGCTTCAGAAACTGATCCCTCTGAATCAGCTAATGCCCCAATCACAGAGTTCCATGAAACTTGATCGTATTCTGGCATTAAGGAGAAAACTTTCAGGCATTCAGTGAGATATCCAGTATCACCATATAAAGCAAGAAGAGAGTTTGAAACTGAAACATCCAAATCAAGTCCCAATTTGAGCCCTTCACTATATATTTGCTGTCCCAGCATGATCCAACCCAAGCTTGCACATGAACTCAAAGTACTAATCAATGTGAAATTCGAAGGCACCGATCCCTCTCTTCTCATTGCACAGAAGCTCATGGCTGCATCTTCAAAACACTCATTTTGGTCAAGACCAGATATCATGGTATTCCATGAGACAGAATCTTTTTCAACCATGAGTCTAAACACTGATCTAGCATCACTAATAGCACCACATTTTGCATACATGTTAACAAGTCCATTTCCAATAGCGACCTTGTTGCCTATTAATCCAGTTCGGATTACATGTCCATGAACCTCTTTTCCCTTTTTTCTCCCTTGCTCCAGCACAGAAAATTCAGCAAAAGCACTTAACAAAATCACATACGAATCAAGATTTGCATCAACCAAATTTCTCATCTCCATAAAAACCTTAGTTGCTTCTTCTCCACATTTCTGCCTCACTAATGCAACCATCAAGCCATTCATGCAGACTGCATTCCTCTGACTCATCTGCTCAGAAATCTTCCTAGCATAATGAAAAACCCCAAGCCTCGCAAACCCACTTACCAAAGCACTGCCCACAAACAAATCAGAGAGAAATCCAGATTTCTTCACCCTAGTTAGCATCTGCTCAAGCAAACACAATCCAGAATCAACAGAAGAATAAGCAGCACTTATTAAGCTCCCAAATGTATATTCATTAGGTCTAAAATCATACCCCAAACCCTCCCTTTGCATGCTTGTGAAAAGCTCAAAAGCAGAAACAGCATCTCCTCTTTGTGAATAAACAGAAATCATAGAATTCCATGATATTGAGTTCTTATTCTCTATCTCCTCAAAAACACGATAAGCACAGTCACTGGATTCCAAACAACTCCCATACATTGATATCAATATATTAAACACCACAACATCAAAGGCGTACTTAGATTTCAAAATAAAACCATGAATTTGCACCCCAAATTTAAGCCCACTTGGTCCAGACTCCTGACAAGCTCGAAGAACGCTACCAAGTGCATAATGATTCGGCAAAAACCCCTCACAAATCATTGTTTTAAATATCTTCAATGCCTCACTAAATTTTCCATTTTGTGTATACCCGGAAACCAAGCAAGCCCATGAGACAGAGTTTTTCTCCGGCATTTCATCAAACAGCTTACCCGCCGACACCAAATCACCAACTCTAACATAAACGTTAACAAGGGTATTGCATAAAAACACATCATAAGTAAACCCATGCTTAAGAATTTGCAAATGGAAGAGTTTAGCATCTTTTGAGCAAAAAGAGTCTCGATATGTACTGACCAAATATTCATAAAAATCGAAACTTGAATGTGATAGTAAGTGAGGTGTATTGGGCTGTAATTGTGAAGTTTTGTGCTGATGAATTAGATTTTCTAATGGGATTGGAGAGCTTTTGTCATGGGGTTTAGGATTTTGGAAATTGAAGAGAAGACGGTTCCTGGTGTTCTGTGTTGTAGAAGGTGGTACAGTGATTGTGGCAAGAGAGCGCCTGTGTGTCCTCAGAAAAAAACAGCGATACATGGCGCCTGGGAGCTCTGGTTCATTCTTTTGGCGCCCTCAAACTGTTTCAAAATGGAGCGTATCAGTTATTCTAGTTATATAATATCTCTACCATCAGCTTTCGAAAAGATCTTGTTATATTTAATCATATAAATTAACGTCCCTCATTAACACATATAATAAATATTTCATAACGCGGAGTGAGAGATGATTCCATGATATGATAATAGAAACCACAAAGAAGTGCAATCTACATCATTATTCATTCATATACAATTCATATTTTTCACATACAGAAAATTTATACACTGGCCTGCGGCTCCAAACTGTATCATCTCCATGGCTGAAAAATATTTATTTGCAAGATCTCGTTTGATGATCAGGTTTCACTGCACAGTGATATTTTGAAACACTTCCTGGGAGGGCTTAACAGAGATGATTTGCCAAAATGATGTTCAGAAGAGTGAAGATGCTATCTGGGTTGGATGTTGTCAAGGTTTCTCAACTGAATATTTTCTATTTCTTGTTTTCCAGGAACCTCTCAAGAAAACTCACGGCATGATTCACAAACTTCACAAAGATGACCCACTTTGCCAAACTGTTGACCGCAATCTCCAGCATCATTCAGGCTTGAAACAGTCCCCGACTCAACTGAACAACAATAGTGATCATTTTCCAAGATGAAATGCCGCTTGACTCGGTGTGATGTGACTGCAAAATTTGTTTCTCCGCTCATTTAGTTCTTTACGTCATTGGATTTTATTGACATAGGTTTGGTTGGCCAAAGGAAATTCAAGGAGGATAATGAAGGATGATCTTTCTGCCTCTCTAACATACTGTACAGTGCCATCCATGATTTTAACAAGCTTCTGGCAGATGTATAGGCCAAGACCTTCTCTGGAGAAGCCCTGGTTATGGTAAAACATCTCATGAATTAACTTTTCTGGTATTCCAGGTGCTGGATGGGTGATCCTGCCATAACAATCATAGAGTTAGGCTCACCAACCACTTGAATAAATAAAAACACATGTAACTGCTCTGTTGCAATTTAGTTCAACTTGATCTAACAACAACATCCATGGTGGAAAATGACTGAAAATTTTAAAAATTTTAAATTTCTTCACATCCTAAATATGACAACAATAAATCTCTAGAAAAATAATGACCTTTGTAGAGAAGATACGCAGATCGTGAGAAAATTGAAGATCAATGGAAATCATCAATTGAATGGACAGAAGGTATAATCAGTTGTCAATGAAGATAATCAAGCAGGTGAACTCATCAGAAGGAATAGAACTAAATGATCCTTTGATCTCCAGTAGGAATAGATTTCATCATAGTTTTTCAGAATTGTAATCAATGAGTAATTATTTAACTTATGTTTGGCAATACTTTCTAGTAAAATCACAGGCAAATCTGAAAATCAAAATTTTCAGACAAATCCCTTGCAGTTTCATGATGAATCTCATGTAAATTACAATTACAGTTGATAAGTTTCATTTACGTAAGGCTTTTTTTTTTTTTTTTAAAATGATGGCACATCAGCCTGGGCTACCCCAGAACAGTGAAAACTTGAGCACAGTGATGAGTTCAGATGATAATTACCGAAATTCAAGATGAACAATGTGTACGGTTGTCCCTATACGTTCTTTTCGAGGAATTACCCCGAACACAATTGATGATCCCTCAAAAACAGGAGTAAAGATGAGTGCATTAGTCAAAAAATCTGAAAGGACTTGCTGAAGCCTCAATTTATCCCCATACAGATTCATGGATGACACTTCAGCAGGTAATTCACGGATAAGCTGCACTTGGTTTTCTTGGCTCAGTATCATAGCTTGTGATATAACCACTTCAAGAGCTTCCCCAAGGTTGAATTCACGGGTTTTCATTTCCATATAGCTGCAAGTGGGTTACACAAGGAGCAAAAGTTACTCAAACACCACAGGACTTGAGAAAGAATAAATAAATAAAATAAAATAAAAATGCCAACTAAAGCCCCCGGGAAAGGGAGAGTAGCTGCATGAACCAAAGGAAATTAGGAAATATATCACAGTGGTATTACCATAACTTCAAATCTCAGTGTGCCAGTTAAGAATAACAGAGCTTCTACATTTTTATTGTACACAAACAAATAGATTGACAGAGCAATTGGCAGAAATGTAAACAGGAAACATCAACCAACAGGTTCAGAACAGGAAAAAAATATAATCAATCCAACTTGAGTTAATAATGAACTAAAGTTCAAAAAAGAAGAAAACAGTTCAGGAAGAAATCATTCGCTACATGGGAGCACAAAATTGTGTATGGACAAAATGGTATATCACATAATAGCCCAAAATTTCAGCCAAACTGGGATCTTTCAATTTCAAATTCCAAAAGATCTGTGGCTTAGTCTTATTTATATCACCTATTCTTTGACTAAGACCAATCCGGTTCCTCTAATTCGTACCTGACTGACCATGAACACTCCATGGTCTATTACATATATCAGCAATTCTAGTTCTTCTACAAGCAAAGCATATGATTTGACAATATTTATCATATATTCGTTACAATTCACAAAACCTCTTTAGCATTATTATATTTACACACATACCTGCATTATGTGATACATATAACTTGAAACTTCTAGGATGCTTCTTATATTTCACATCTTCTGAGAATATTTCAAGCAATTTACCTCATATTTGACAGCTTATTGAATTGCAATAGACATGCAAAAACAATCAAAACCATTTCTCTTTTGTGTTCTTGCACTCAAGCATCTTTAGAAAGTTAGTTATATCACAAGTTAGTTTGTGACTATTCAAGCAACTAGAATGGTTAAAACACATAACCAGACATGCAAACAATCAAATTTAACATCCTACCCTTCCTCAATACTCTCAATGTCAGTGTCCTCAACTATCTTGGTTAATTGTTCCCGGCACAGTATGCTTCTCTTCAGAAGCTGCTTCTGCTCTTTGCTTAAATCAGAAGAATCCATTAGATTCTGGACAAAGGCTATCCCACTTAGAGGTTTTTTAATTTCCTGACGTATAAATGCCAGCTTATTGAGGCTACTGGCTGCAGCCTTTTCTGATATCCTCTGGACCTGCAGAGCATACTGAAGTTCTGGACTAGCCACATGCAAAAAGCACAAAACCCCAGTAATCTTTCCCTCTGCGTTAGTTCTTTTGTTGGCAGACAGTAATGCTTCAACATATTTTCCCTGCTGGTCAAAGAACCCAAATAATAATTTATCTGCATCCTGTCCTGCAATTACCCTATTCATTACTATCCTGAGTTTGGTCATAGTGTCAGGATTTTTAAGCTGACAACCAAGTTTGTCGACCGTAAAAACCTCCCCAAGAAGCATCCGTTCTATTGCTTCCTCCCTCTTCAAGCCAGATAATCTTTCCATTGCATCATTCCACTCCAAGCATCGACCATGCTCATCAGTCATAAAAATTGGAGGAATAAGAACAGATGGGCTCCACACAATTCCTACATAATCACCTTGGATACGTGTATATTTGTCCAAAACCAACTTTTGCCCCGTAACATCCTGCCCAACAAAGCAAATACCAACAACAGTTTCCTTGGTGTCTTGACTACAACAAGCATTGACTACCAGGATGACTGGACCAGTGTTTTCCTGAGGACCAAATGTCTTAAGCTTGATCTCAATATTTCTTTCTTCTATTCCTGCCAGTTATATATCAATATAAATGAGATGAAGATCTAACACAAAAGCCGTGAAGACTAGATAAGTAGAATGAGGAACACAAAAAAGCAATAAAACTCAATCATGAAGATAACTAGAAACAGTAAGATATTCAAAACAGTAGACAACTTAATTAAATATATAATACATCTCCCTTCACTCGGTTCACTTGGTTTTTGCAGCAGATTAAAACATAGTATCAAACATATCGAGAGTTACAAAAACATAGGATGTCAACCGTATAATTCCTATTTGCTGAGATGATGTTAATGAGACAAGAATTATCTCATACCACTATTAAGTAAAAGATGCTAATTCAACTTAATGTAATTGAATTAGTAACTGAGAAGCAGCAACTGAACTAAAACAAGCACTCAGTAGGCCTGCTTCTATTGAGCAAGCTCATCAGGAGTGTGATAAGGCCAAAGTAAACAATGTATGCTCAGTGGTTTCAGAAAGTAGAACCGTACTCTACAACATAGAGGAATGCTTTTCTTAGGACTAAATATAGCCCAATTGAAAAAACCACTAAGACAAAGAGGCAGTATTCATTTAATGGAATATGAAAATCTAAGCGCACTTATCAGCATGGATAAGTCAAAGTGACAAAGTTGTTCGGATGGGAAAATATAACATTTCGGCACATGTCCAGATCTCTCTGTAAAAATATGAAGGTCTTCAAGAATACCACAGTTGTAAGTAATAAGCCATTCGAAAAGAAAAATCAAAGTGATACCTAGCAATGCCATTGAAATCATGTTCTTAACCACGTCAACCGAATCACCCTCAACAAGATCAACTAAAGGTGTGCTAATAGCTTGCTCAACAGCCAGACCAGTTAGTTCAGCTGCTCTGGAGTTCCACCCATTTACAGCACCAGATGCATCAACGGAAAAGATGGGGACAGCAGCTGTCTCAATTAGGCGAACCATTTCACTAGTGATGAGACGCAGTTCATCCACCCTCTCAATCCTGTCATCAACAGATGGAATGTTCACAATCATTTTGGAATCCTCCACAACCTCTTCTTGCAAAGATCCTCTTAATATCAGCTGTAAGGAATGTATGGCATCCATTTCCACATCTTCCCAAGGTAAGCTCCGTTGCTTAACTACCTCTAAAAAAGCCTTGAATGATGACCTGGGATGCATTTTTCTTCCATAATCCTTGTCACCTGTATCATTTTTTGCACCACCCCACTTGATCTCTTTTGCTGTGTGAGACCGAAACCAGAAAAGGAAATCTTGGGAAGTAATCCTCACAGCAGCCATACCACAGACTGCATCACCAAGAACCGAAGCACCTGGGTAGCCGGCTTCCATAAGGCTATCAGTACTTAACCCTGTACTGTCTCTGTGGTACTCGAGAAGCCATTCAGCAATATCTTTAATTTGTGCCTCTGTAGGGGTAACCCCAAGCAGCCAAATTTTCTTCCTGTAGTAAAGTGCAGCACCATCACACTTGACAAGATCCATCACATTAGGTGACTGAGTGACAATTCCTACAGGAGAATCTCTAAGAAGCATGTCACAGAGCACAGTTTGAGTTTGCAGAATATGCTTCTCTCTAAGTTGTGCTGCCAATTCTACTTCCTTGTTGATCTGTATGCCAAAGACTTGAATTAAGAACTCGCAAGCATATCTCAGAGGAAAAAGAACAAATCTAGGGCTGGTGTGATGGCAAACCACTAAGCCCCACAATTTTCTTCCTTGCTGCTGATCATTATCCAGCTCACGATCTTCCTCATTGATGGTCACAGACATCACAAGAGATGCAATCGAACCCATGTTTTGCATATACTGTGCATGACACCCATGAGGAGCTCTCATTGTCGAACCACCAAGGCTTAATGGCTGATCCAATTTCTTGTCTTGAATTACCTTAACTGGCTGGGACAAACAATCACATATCATTCTAACCTTGTTTTTCATGATGAGGAATCTGGAAGCTTGAGGTATATCAGTAGCAGGGTAATGCAAACCAAGATATGGTTCCAAGTCAGGTCTGCGGGCCTCAGCAACAACTTCCCCATGCTCATCTTCATGAAATTTATACACCATCACCCGATCATAACCTGTCAAATCACTAACTTCCTTGACTAAAACATCGCATAACAATGAAATGTTCCCACTAGGCAAGGACTGCAATCTTGAGATGACTCTGGCGGCAAGCTTATACGATTTCAATGCCCCGGCAGCCGTCACAGGCACATCAGCTGGATTCACTGGCTCCAAATCTATGATTAACCCCACATCAATTCTATGCAAAATCGCATAAAACGGCTTCCCTGAGGTTTTACAATGAACTAATATCGGGTTGAGAAGGTTTACTTCCCCAAAATTGGCTGCTTTTTGCAAGGCAGCAGCACCTGGGCCCCGAAAGAGAGTTCTAACATCAGTTCCAAAAGTCAGAGCTTCTTGCTGCTCAATGTTTGGGACTGCATGTGGTGCCAAGTCCAACATTTCTGGAGCATTTTCACTATAGGCAAGAACTGTGAAGTTCTGCTCATCAACTGCAATTAGGCAACCAAAGGGTTGAATTAGCTTTCCTCTCTGCACCTTTTGGAGGTAAGCTGATACAGTGGAAGAGGGAACATTGCTATTTGAACTTGAAATATTGAAATCGATTGAATTAGAATAATTAATAACATCTTCAGACTCTTCAAAATCTACATCTAGCTTTGCATCAATTGAGGTCTGAGCAGCAACACGAGCATTTTGTTTTGAATGAGCAGAACTGCTCCTAGAATAATTAGTCTTGCTCGTAGACTTCGATGACATCTCTTCGTCCTTTGTCCTCTTTAACCTTTCTCCTCTTCCTTCCCCTAACTAGCTTCTTTACTCAAACCAATCTATGTAAATAACTGATGCAAAACCAGTGTACCAGAATCCCAACTCTGTTCTCTCAACAGTAAAACCAAGGCTTTCTTACAATAAGCCATAATCAAATCCAAAAATCCATATCAAACTATCCACACTTTTTCACTCAGAATCACAAATGGACCAGGAATCACAATGAAAGTTAAAGAAGACTGGAAGCCAGTGACTCAGCATTTCAATGCCAAAAAAGCAATCTTCTTTACTTTATCATCTTGAATCCCCTGAATCCAAGAAAAAAGCTTCACAAAGAAAAAGAAAAATCATTCACACGGTTGAAGATCCCAAGATTCTATCCTCAGCCAACCAACAAAGCCAACAATTAGGTCACCAGAAAGTGATACTCCCCTACCTGTCTGCAAATGGTTACGCCTGTCCTCTGCACATAATCCTCTTAACACACAAAAAATAAAGAACACTACCCACATAACCAAATCCCACAAATTCCGTCCACTCCAGTTAACTGAAAAATCTACAATTACCCATTAAGAAAAATTTAAACTTACACAGCTTAAATCACTTACGGTCGATAGAGAACTCAAACAAATCCGTCCTAATTGTTGTTGTTAAATGGTTTCGAACACTTCCCTCTTCGTTTGTCCCTGCAAGAGTTCACTTTACTACCGGATTCTCTTTCTATTACAGCATCTATTTATTTTTTCATTGTATCTATTCAAAGATTTCGTCTTTTATATATACTAGGACGTTATCTCTCTGGACAAAATCCGACTCCCCCAAAACATGAACTGAAAGACACAACACAAAATTCCAAAAGGATATCATACTAATAAATAAACAAGAAATATTGCTGCATGAGTGTCAGTGTCACTGACCATGAATTTGCAGGGAATGAATCATCAGCATGTGAAATCCAATCCAGCATCATGTGAATTGGCTGCCTACCTTCAATCAAGGAATCTTTCTAAATATAACAATAATATATTATTATATTATTTCTTATCACATTTAACGTTAGAAGGTTCCAATACGCAACTGTTCTGTTAGATTATCATCATCAGTTCCGTAATCTTGTTTATCTTTAAATGTGCATATTTTATTTTATTATCTCTTTATTATAAATCTCAAATTATTGCTTTTTTCTAATTATTTATAAATCTAATTTTTTACCTTCGTTAAATAAATAAAACTAAGTGTAGAGGGTAAATATTAGTTTAACAAAACTTTAAAATTAAATATTTTTTTAAAATTTAACTAAGGGTCAATGTAATTTCCCCGAGTAAGATTTCTTGTCGTTACGACAAGATCATGGCCACCATTCCCCATTTTATAGTATTCGTTGTGTTAGTTATTTGATTTAAAAATTAGTTTGAAATATTATCAAATGGGACAATATCAAACACTACCCCTAAGATTTGGCTTAATCCCAAAACGAAAGTAAGTTTGACATTCTCATCAACTTAACCCTTGAAGTTTGTCTAAAATCATAAATATCCATTTTCCATTAACTTACATAGTAATAAAGGAAGGTGTTTTAATAAATAGACAAAAACAATTATTAAAAGGCTGGCAAATTGGTAAAATGATAATTAGAAAAGGGTAAAATAGTAATTTAGTATCATATACACACCAATCTTCTTCCTCCTTCAATTAAACAATCACTCCACATAACTTCACTACACCATCATCTCTAGGAAGGTTTTGGCTTGAAAAATTTGAAGTTTTGGATCGGCATCCATTCACTTTTCAGCTTGATAAGTAGGTTACTCCTAAATTCAAACCCAACTTCTTTGCCTTGTAAAATTTATCTTTTGTTGGTCTTACTGAAACATTTGTTGAGGAAATCACACAAATAAATTTGATAACGGAGTTCGGCCAATTTTGCCTACGTCTCCGGACCTGCTGCAGA
>JANKKB010029465.1:0-23969 GCA_026225775.1 Bursera palmeri | reverse complement strand
GTGAAGAAACGAAAAATGAAATTTCAGAATTTTTGCTTACGGTTTTTGAAAGAAGAAGATGGAGGTGGCTTTCGGGGAATAAAATAAAAGAAGAAGATGACAAGAAAAAGTGAAATGGGTCTGGAGGAGACGAGAAGAGAGATGGTGAAAAGCAATGAGGGTAAAAGCAAAATTTTGATTATTAAAAAAAAATCTGTCATAACTTCTGTTAAAAATTGGGGGGTAAGCATCAGTTTAGGAAAACACTGGAGTTAAATGTTTTTCTGAAATCTACCTGGGGGGCCATAGTTAATTCCCCCTTCGATTACTATTTAATTTATTTTATCCTATTTGTTTATGCATAAGAGTTGTTTGTTTCCGGGTGACTGTAGATTACAGGGCACATGCAGTATCGCGGTTTGTTGGGATCTTTGGGTCATGCTTGTGTTGTAATTGTATGAAGTCTCTATTTCTTAATCGAACTTAACTAGCCTGACTCTCACGTGCTCTGCTGATGTGTCTCTGCATTGAATTTCTTTGTCTTCCCTCCCTTATATACATCCTTCTGTCTCTGCTATATGATATTTTAATTTAGATATTTTCTAGTAACTCACAGTTAATTTAGTTGTCAGAAAATTTTATCGTTCTTGGAAATTGTTGTTTTCTTGACTAACCGGGCAGTTAAAATTTATTTATTTCTACTAATGTATTGAAGCTCAAAATCAAGACTTCGAATGTATATTTTGTATGTTTTATGTCTTTGTTTTTAGTTCCCAATAGAAATTGTGAAGAAAATAAGAATTATGATTATAATCATAATTTATTTGCTTTGATCTTAATCAAAAAGTGTAATATTTCCAGTGTTGTAAAATCCATTAACTCTTGAAATTCCTATTAGGATATCTTGGGAAAGGAGGGTGATTTATTTTCTTAATATTTACTTTCAAAGTTTTAGAGTCATGATGATCTGAAGGTATCAAATGATTTGGCTATTTACCTTTGGTTGAGCAAATGGAAATTAAATCTAGGACTATGAAGGACCGCTGCAAGAACTCGGGCCAGTGTCTGAATTATGAAATAAAAAGTTGAAAACGCATTAGTGATCTTATTTTGTCACAAATGTACATGATGATGGGATCATGAATCTTGATGCTTACTCTGCTGTCCGTGTTTTGTTGATTGCAATGACAGTGAGCAGACTCGGGTGTTGCTAACAAGTGCCGCCTACGTTCATTTGAAGCATGCTGAGGTTTCAAAATTCACTAGGAATCTTGCCCCTGCCAGTCGGGCAATATTACTCTCAGGACCTGCAGGTCGGTTATCTACCATATATGCTGTCAAATTTGACATGGTTTTTTAAATATGCTTGCGTTCTATTTCTTGATTGGGAAAAATATTAACTGCATTGTTTCTTGAAGAACTCTACCAACAAATGCTTGCCAAGGCTTTAGCCCATTTCTTTGAGGCAAAATTGCTGTTGTTAGATGTTACCGACTTCTCTCTGAAGGTGAGAATATTCACAATCACATTTCATTGCTCTTGTGCATGTTTTCTAGTTTCTTTTAAATAATTGAAAGGGCCGGTTTTGTTGCAGATCCAAGGCAAATATGGTAGCATCAACAAAGAATCTGTAAGCTTTTCAACTTGTTATTGACTTAGTTCAAGGCTTAAAAATACGATGATCTATAGCTTGTTCTCGTTGGCAGGAGAATTCCGATAATAGGCTCCTTAAAATTTATTTTATTTTTTCACAAAAAAATTCAAGTGAAAAAACGAAAGGAAATTCAATTTCGACTTTGTGCTGTTTATTTTCTGAAACCTGTAATATTGTTTTTTAGTCTTTCAAAAGGTCTACTTCGGAGACAACTCTTGAGCGACTATCTGGCCTCTTTGGTTCATTGTCAATGCTTACTCAGAAGGAAGAACCCAAAGGTTAGAATAATATTTGCCTTTTGTTTCTTTAACACTCATTAACTATATAAATTATATCTAATCAGCATTTCTTATTGGAGCATTTCATTGGATTCTGCATAGCATAATGCAAGGTTGAATATAGCTAGTATCTAAGTTATTTGATTTTTACACATAGCCTTTTTTCTTTGTATTTTATGTGTTTAGGAATTTACTTCTTTCTCTGTGATGTAAGATATCTTATTACTACTTGAACCAAGAACATAATCATTGATTTCTAGTTCTAAGCTTCTGTTTTAGCTCTGACTAATAATTCTTACTGCAGGCACATTACGGAGACAAGGAAGTGGTGTGGATATTCCATCAAGGTATCGATGAACTAATTTCTTGATTGATCATTATAAACATTTAGATAGCCGTTTTGGTCTCTCTCTCTTTTTTTCCCCTAATTTTCCATTGTTCCTGTTGCTTCAGAATAGAAGGTTCTTGCAACTCATCGAAGCTGCGTAGAAATGCCTCAGCCGCAGCTAACATCAATTCCCTTTCTTCACAAAGCACCTCTACAAGCCAAGGTTTCTTTATTTTTTTACAAGTTACACTCACAGTTGCTGATCATTTTTCCCCGCATAAATTATACATTTATTGAATATCAAGGTTACCGAAGTCAAATTCTCAATTCATTGGTGAAACAAGAGAAGTTGATAGTATCTGCTCAATTTGAATGTAAAATATGTTCATTCTTATAGGGAAGTCTGGATTCTTGCAATACTATTTATGTTTGATGCTTCTTTTTGACACTTATTATTTTTTCACTTTTTAGCTCCTCTCAAACGAGCAAGCAGCTGGTCTTTTGATGACAAGCTTCTGATACATTCTGTGTATAAGGTATTGTCCCTTCAGAATCGGTTGTGCATAGTTTGCTTGTTTCTTTTTTCAATTATTCCTTATCAACGTTAAAAATCACCAAATCATGTCATGTCCTGCTTCAAATATGGTGATAGGTATATTTAATGTCAAAATGACTGGCAGGTTTTGGTTTACGTGTCAAAAACCAGTCCCATTGTGCTATATCTTAGAGATGCTGAGAAGCTTTTGTTGAGATCGCCAAGGATATATAACTTGTTCGATAAAATGTTGAAGAAAATTTCTGGATCAGTGTTGATACTGGGTTCACGCATTGTAGACTTGGATAATGACTCTGGAGAGGTGGAAGAGAGGCTAACTGCCCTCTTCCCCTACAACATTGAGATCAGACCTCCAGAAGATGAAAGTCATCTTGTCAGCTGGAAGTCTCAACTGGAGTTGGATATGAAAAAGATCCAAGCTCAAGATAATAGGAACCATATCATTGAAGTACTTTCAGCAAATGACCTTGATTGTGATGATCTGGATTCAATCAATGTGGCAGACACAATGGCTCTTAGCAACTATATAGAAGAGATCGTGGTATCAGCAATTTCCTATCATCTAATGAATAACAAAGATATTGAATACAGAAACGGAAAACTGGTTATCTCATCTAAGAGGTAAGATTACTAAATATTTTTGGAGCTTGCACCATAGATGTTATGGATACTTACCCATGTCAGCTTTGAGACAGTCTGTCCCATGGATTGAGTATATTCCAGGAAGGCAAAGCCAACAGTAGAAGTATGCTGAAGTTGGAATCATTAGCTGAGAAATCTAAGGTTTGTTATATTTCACATTCATTTTAAGTTCAACATCTGTAAGAGCGAAATGATAAATTGCTGGTGTCACTTGTTTTATTAATAACAGGAAGCAAAGCGGAAAGAGGATGTCCGTGCAAAGCTAATAGCAGCGGTGGAACCTGTGAAACCCGAGAACAAAAGTGAAGCAGAAAAATCTGCTTCTGGGGCAAAGAAAAATGGTGACAACTCAGCATCAGGAGCACCAAAAGCTCCAGTGAGTTTCTCAACCCGCAATACTTATGCCATATTTATGTATTATGTTTGTATCTGTTGCATACACAAGAATTTTTAATATTTGAATGAATCTAAATTGTTTTCACATGGAAAAGAAGTCAGAGAATACTCTTATATAACTTTTTGTTGTCATTAAGTATATCTGAACTTAGTTTATAGTTCTCTATATGTTGCTGTGATTACTTATTTTACTTGGAAATAGGAAGTTCCTCCTGACAATGAATTTGAGAAGCGCATTAGACCAGAGGTCATACCAGCAAATGAGATTAATGTAACATTTGCCGATATCGGTGCCTTGGAGGAGATCAAAGAATCTCTTCAGGAATTAGTAATGCTTCCTCTTCGACGACCGGACCTCTTTAAAGGTGGCCTTCTAAAGCCCTGCAGGGGAATACTGCTTTTTGGGCCTCCTGGCACGGGAAAGACAATGCTGGCCAAGGCCATTGCCAGGGAGGCCGGAGCAAGCTTCATTAATGTTTCTATGTCTACCATCACCTCTAAATGGTTTGGTGAAGATGAGAAGAATGTTCGAGCTTTATTCACCCTGGCTGCCAAGGTCTCCCCGACTATTATATTTGTGGATGAAGTGGATAGCATGCTTGGGCAGCGAACAAGAGTTGGGGAGCATGAAGCCATGCGGAAGATAAAAAACGAGTTTATGACTCATTGGGACGGGCTCATGACAAAGCCAGGTGAGCGCATCCTTGTTCTTGCTGCAACCAACCGGCCGTTTGACCTTGATGAAGCAATTATCAGGCGTTTTGAGAGAAGGTACCCTCGCTTATTTAGCGTATTCATCACTCATTATGCCTTTACATTTTGATGGCTTCACATTTATGTGGTGGCCTTCACTTGTGAGAGTTTTGGTTGTACTAATTCTTTGTCTGTTGAACAGAATTATGGTTGGGCTTCCATGCGGGGAGAACAGGGAAATGATTCTGAAAACTCTACTGACAAAAGAAAGAGTGGACGAAGGGCTAGACTTCAAAGAGCTTGCAACAATGACAGAAGGATATACTGGAAGCGACCTTAAGGTTTGCCTTTGTTGTTCTTTGTTCAGAATTTAATGATCAATTCAGTGTTAGTAACCGGAATATAAGTGTTTGAAACAGAACCTGTGCACAACAGCTGCGTACCGACCAGTCAGGGAGTTAATACAACAAGAAAGGCTGAAGGATATGGTTAGTGTCTTCTTATTTCTAGCCTTCTCTTAATATATTCAGAAGAGAAATTTTCTAGGGTTTCTTTAGGCAAACGCTTGACAGGACCAGTAAGATAATGTTTTAATCCGCAAACTTCACCTGGCAGGAGAAAAAGCAGAGAGCTGCAGAAGGGCAGAATACAGAACATGCATCAGGCGTGAAAGAAGATGATAAAGAGGAAAGAGTGATTAGTCTTAGGCCCCTGAACATGGAAGATTTTAGGGTGGCAAAGAACCAGGTAACATACATGTTAATGATCCCAGAGCCAGACAGGCTGTATTATAGTCCTCACCATCATTCGTTTCGTGAAGTCTATTTTTTATGCCGATGAATTAAATGTTTGATATTTATATTTGCCTTGTGGGACGCAGGTAGCAGCTAGCTTTGCATCTGAGGGATCTATAATGAGTGAGTTGAAGCAGTGGAATGATCTGTACGGAGAAGGAGGTTCGAGGAAGAAGGAGCAGTTATCTTATTTCTTGTAAGATTTGGTGTTAAATAAGCAAAGTAGCTTACAAGAAGGATGTGTAATATCAATGGCTAAAGATTTCTCCCTCCTCAAACTGTTATAAGGGTCCTCTTTGTGGAAATGCCACTGTGTTTTGTGTCTAATAAAATTTTCAAACGGGATAGAGGAAATGTGTTGGAAAAAGAGGAGAAAGCTTCCACAAGAGCAGATTGTAACATGTGACGAACCAGCTGTTTTATTTTGGAAATAAGCAAGTACAGCCATTCAACAGGCTGAGCTACGTTGTTTGTGTTCAACAAAGAATGCTTCAGAGTAAATGAGAACTTTGCTGAATCATTTTATTTTCCGAATCATTTGTTCATATCTATTATTGTCTCTCATGTCATGTGAGCAGACTTGCCGCTCTGTCATACACGGTGTTTAAGTTTGAAGGTCATTGTTTTCATTAGCATTTTCATCTTCGGCGGTTAAGCTGGCGTAGCCTATACATATATGGAAAGAGTCGATAGACTCGAGAGTCGAGACAATCTAAGCGGTGAATTGTGCTCATGAGTCATGCCCAACATAAACGACGGATGGACGGGCATCAGACATTTGTACACTTGTTCAACATGCGCCCATACTTCTATTGCATTTTAGACGATTAATCAAAAAAATGCCATACGCTGTTGCTAGTTACTACTGTCATTGTTTATTTGGCATTTCCTATTACCTCTCCACTCAGCTTGAGACACTCGTCATATCACTGGACTGTTCTCAAAGATCATCTTTAATATTAGTTCACATAAAATGCATTAATGAGAAAAGAAAATAAAACAGATTTTAATTATTTGAAAAGAATCAACATATTATCAAATCTTTAAATGCTTAAAAAAATATTAGAAAATGAAAGAATCCTTACTCTTATAGACTCACCCATGATATTGGCAATCGCCTCATAAAACCATGTTGTTAACTTATAATGTTAGAAATTGAATCGTAAATTACAATGCCCAGGCAGGCATCATCCTCTACAAGTTATCATATATTTGAACTCCTCTTTACAAATGAGAAATCACATGTTCTTGTCTCACATTTTAGTTTTTAAAGCCAGTCCATGCACATAACTTAAGACGAGTGCAAACCTAAATCAAATTGTAAAGGCAATTGGAAGCAATGTACAATGCATTAATAGATAAACAACATAATAACAACATCACCATATCACTCATAGCATATCCATAAGTATAGAAATCCATATTAGTCCACATTGTGAACCCAATCGCCCTAGAACAACGAAGGATGATGGAAACAAGGCTCTAGCCAACACTGGATATAGTGTTTCATAAGACCTAAATAAAACGCATCTACTGAATGTGTCAGAACCTAGCAAAGACCATAATTTATATCATTCTAAAGCTTCTTCTTGTCCTTCAATCCCCTTGGAATCTTACTTAAAACTTTCGCATCAAAGACTGCATACTGCTTTTTGATTTCGATCCATGCCTTCTCAGAAAATGAGTCCACCTGATCCTCATACTTCTCATATATCACAGGCACAGTGTGAAGCAGTACAAAAGCTGTTTAAAAAAATCATCACTTCCACATCAACTCACACATGTCTTTAATCGAAAGCAAGAAAGAAAAGAACTTGTAAATTTGTTTCTTTAATACAGTGGGGAAAAAATAAAAAACAAGTGCAAATCCATTACCTATGTAGAACAAGGTCAAGAAATTGCAGCAGCTCCCCACAATAGACAGAACCCACAATCCAGCAATCACCTGATTATGATTACAGAATTCCAAATCAAAATCTCATCAGGCAGTCAATCAAGTCAAAATAACTTACATGTGCACTACCAACAATACAAACAATTCATTCAAAGGACAAGAATTTAAAATCAGCTATTTTAAAATTAACCCAAAAAATCAACCAGATAAAAAATTAAAAATAAATAAAACTAAAAACAACATACAGAGAGGAACTTCTTCAGATCTCTTCCTGACGCAATTTCCCTCAAGACAGCAAATGCCTTGTTAATCTCGATCCTAAGTGCAGCAGCCACCTGTAGAACTGGCTCCTCAGGGATATGAAATTCGGGAATGCGTGGCGGAGACCTAATGAAAAGAATCCAGGCTAAGCAATTCATTTACACATAAATATAAGCATCAACAGCAAGCTTACTTGTTGATGAAGGTGGTAGCATTAGACCACAAGAAAAGCACCGCAAGTGCCACTATCAAGCAGTGGCAGACAAGAGTGAGAAGGTGGTATTCAAGCAACTCAAACAGAATCCAGGCGGCAGTGGCCCCACCAAGCACTCCGACTGATATCTTCTTGTTCCTCCACAGAAAAACATCCGCCGCTATTGAAAAATAAACCAAATTCAATTCATAGTTAAACAAGGATAAATCAAGACAATTTTATCAACATCCCACGAAAGCCATTTACTTCAGCTTCGCGCTACAACAATATAGAATTAATATTAGTATCTTCCACAGTTATTAAGGTTGAGTGCTATTTAATTTAGTAATATCTACTTTATGAAAAGAAGTTCCTAGTGGAATTTATTGTAACAAACAAGATAAAAGCTAACTTTATCAAATTAATCATAAAATAAGGCAAAAAACCCTAAGTTTTTTTAGCTAAGATATCGTTAATTAAATTAATTAACAATAATCACAACTTCTATCTATTACAAAGCCAGATCTATCTAGATCTTCTGTTCAAACATCACAGAAAAAATTACAAAGCAAATAATAATCAAAATGAGGAATCACTAATAAAACTAGAATTAAAAAAAAAAATTAAAAATTCATAAAATAAATGTACATACGCTTTCCGCCACCGAGAACTTTGTGAACAGGCCTCTCTCTTCCAAAGAGACGAAAAACTTTGTCCTTGATGGACGACGGGGCTGATTTCTTGTCGTCATCAGCGTCAGATGACGACGAAGACGAATCGTGGCCATGAATCCTCTCCGATATCTTCTCCATGACCGATTCCACGGCCGATTCCTCCTTATGCTTCTCAGGCTCAGCCATCGCTCCCTCCGTCAAGCGTTTCGAAACCTCAGCTTCAGATATCACAGAAAACTCTCCAACTCTGAACAAACAATCTCCTTTCTCCCTCGCTCTGTGTCTCTCAGTATATTGAGATAAATAGAAGTGTACGTGACAGATTTAATCTTAACCGTCAAATTGAAGGATTTGATCTGAGCCGTTTGTCGGTTTGGACGCGAGACTGAAGGCTTGGAGTAAGACGTACCAAGTTTATAGAGTTTCCATTCGAAGATTAACGGCCGTTAAATTTCACGGTTATTGTTTTTTGTTTTATTTTCACATCGAATTTTACGTTTGCTTTATGAAACATGGCGTACGGAGAAGGGTAAAGTCTAAATGACATATTTAAGCGTATGATGCGTGGACACGTGGTGGTACAAGAGCCATAATTGTATTATATTAATGTTTAGGCTCACAGTTTGGTCACTCTTTTGGTTTTTCTGTGTGTATCTAGAAACAACTTAATTGCTAAGTAAAAAATGCAATGCTGGAGACTATGAGATAATGGGTTTACTGTAATGAAATTTAATTAAATGAAACCCATCAATTCAGGGGAGTTAGGTTGGGACCCAGAATTGATAGGGTTTAAATAATTGGTATTAGCCTATAATCAACGTGAAAATAGGACAAATCACAAGTCACATCATGTCATAAAACAGTAGACTGGTCAAGGTCCCTGCATTCAAAATCTTCCAAGAAATATGGCATGTTTGTGAACAGTTATTATATGTAAACAGGATTTATATATGCACTTCATATTCAAATAACACTCCTCTTGCAGCATAATCTATACAAACTGATACAGTTTAATACGATTGAAGGAGTGAAATGTTTGTAACTATAGCTTATTCTTTAGGTTCGGATTTGTCCCTATTTCCTAAATATGATGAGAATATGCACATGCAACTTACCTAATATGCGAACCCCACCAATTATGTGAGTGAATGTGCGTTTGCCATCAACACAGCCACGGTAGGATTTTTCTCATGGGTCCAAATAAGAGAATTGATTTCATCAGATTCTTCCAAGTTACAACCGACAAAATGTGGAGGGAGAGACAAGAACTTACTGATAATTAAGCAGATTTCACCCTTAGAAAAGCATCTTAAGCATCATAAT
This sequence comes from Bursera palmeri, assembly GCA_026225775.1. NCBI lineage: Eukaryota > Viridiplantae > Streptophyta > Magnoliopsida > Sapindales > Burseraceae > Bursera > Bursera palmeri. The sequence goes on along the minus strand of JANKKB010029465.1, from coordinate 14,304 downwards.
ATTGCCTATTCCGAATTCAAAAGCAGTATCCAAATATGAAGCTAGAAGGGTGCAAGATGATTTAGATGACCCTACGTCCAGCTTCCTGTGACTAGAAGCACTCATTAAAAATGCACACATGCGTCAGTACAACCACAAGAAATGAGGATAGTAGACATTATGCACGGTAAAGGGGAGCACAAAAGAGTCCATTTCAATCCCCAAGGTTAAAGGGCTTTTTGATATTTGAACATGGAGAAGTGTAATGCTATGTAACAAACTGCAACTCCCTTATAATTTTGACCCAAAAAATAAGATGGAAGTTGGAATGCTATCTTGTTCTCTGACATGTGCCAGCTCACTAAATCAGAAAATCTGCAGTAAAGGGATGAAAAGAAAAGAGCAAACAACTCACACAAGCAAAAAGTTGGCCGATTCATCATGAATTTGAAAGTGTAGACAATTTAATTTACCGAGTGGAAGTGAAAAAAGAGACATTATGGATCCACACCAACGGGAAGTCAAGATGAAAACACCCCTCTGGTGCCCATGTATGGTCAATCTTCTACAACCCAATCTTGTCCTTGCACCCCATTGCAAAGTCTACGGCAATGCAGAAGAAGGGAAAAAGGTAAAAGAAGAGAAAGAAATATAGGAAAGCTGAGGAGAAGAGTTAATCTTACATCTTACAATAATTCATATGAAAATGTGAAGCTTATTTCAAGGGATGGCTTGCCAGTTTTTAACCTCTAAAAGTAACTCAACCAACTTGATAGAGAACTTACATATGGTCTGGAGGTTAGCTTCTTAGAAGTGAAGTTGAAGAAATTAAAGGCTTTAGAAATAATCAAGAGTGAAGACAATAACAGCTTCTAGACAATGAAAAGCAAGACCTTCACTGTTTTGTAAATAATTTTGAGTAATTTATAAGCAGGTTCAGGATATGCATGACGTTGGTGCCATAGAAATGAACATCTCCAATTGAATTGGTGCTGGAATAAATTCAGCAAGATTCTGTCCTCATAGAGCCACCTTTTTGTGACATAGCTAGTTCTACCTGATATTGATCTATAGTTAGGAAAGAAGAGAATAGAATAGACTGAATTTAACTACTAGCAGCGAAAATTGCTTTGTTCGGGAGGGGGCTTGCCACTTGAATTGATCAGAGAGAAAAACAGGAACCACTAAATATCTTCAGGAAGTATCTTGAAAACTGAAAGAGAGGCATTTGATTGTTTAAATGTGCTGTATCTGCAGTCTGTTCTTAGAAATTAGTATCTCCCAATTCCGCATAATCTCGCATGGTCAATGTTTCCAAGCTATTAATTGGAATATATGATGTGCATAATTCATATAACTTATTAACATGGTCTTTTCACTTCACATGAAATAGTCACCAAAGAAATAATAGATGTGTTTACAGACAATTTCAGAGGTAACACCTTCGAGACTTCACAGAAGCTGGATTCAGAACTTCTGACTAAATAAAAAATAAAAAAACCCTCAAAATAGTGGTTCTCTGAGAAGGAATATAATGGCACATGCTAGGTGGAAAAAATTTGAAGGTAAAAGATTTCAATGTCCCAGTACAAGGTTACTGCATTAGATAAAACAAGTCTTCCTAACAGGGCTAGTTAGCAATTAAGATAAGAATTCATTAATTTCAAACCCACTAATATGGCCGCCATAGAATCCTACTCACCCCTCAAATTCTTCTCCGAACTTCATCATTTTTCGTGCAGTAACATGAGGGTTCTTGAAGCAATCATTGGCTTCCATTTCAACCCCAATAGACGCCATCATCCCATCACCACCATTTCTACACATATATTAGTTTTAACACAGATCCAAATCTCAGTCGAACTAAGGGGTAAAGACATCACCATATAGATAGTTGCCCTTAGCTTTCAAAACACTTCTGGGAATAATTGGAGTTCTTTCTTTCTGATCAAACATTAATTTTGAGCACAAAATTTAAGAAACATATATAACAACATTAATACATGCAAAAATTGCCCAATGGAATCAAGCTCCGACAATAATCTTCAGTCACAATCAAAAAGAGGTTGTTCAAAAATTTCCCTGGTTGTTCAGACGTCAAACAGAACCTAGCTTGGCGAAAACATATATATAGTTGACAAAAATAAAGAAATGCTTACCGATTGAGAGAAATCATTGCGGTGAAGTCTCTAAACAAAAGCTTGGTGGGGTAGCATTGAAATTACCTCATTTGAGTTTTGAGCTAAAGTCTGCGTTCATTGGGAAGGTGAGGCAACGGCGGAGCTGTGAAGGACTTGAGCTTCAGCTTCAACGTCAACGATTGGATGAAACCAAAACATGATGTCAAATTCCATGCACTTCTTTTTTTGGTTTGACCAATTTACCCATGCTGTGTGAGGAATTTGAGGTGGTGTTTATTGGGCATATGAGTCATAGACAAGCAATGGCGGATGATTTAATATGGTTAGATTCGATTATGCGATGAGCCATTTGCCAGTATATTAAAACGAATATGCGCTGTCTACCATTTGCGTGCTTGCCTCATGTTCTGTTCTATTTTCTGTATAAAACAAATTATTAATCGTCAAATTTTGTTTATTGAAATTCATCAAATAGTTATCTAAAATTTAAGGCAAAATTTAAGAACAAGGTCGATAATTCCATTAAAAAATAAATATTTAGAAAAAAAATATTCTAATTTATTTGTTATTTTCTTTTTTCTTTTTGACAGACATGCGGGCCGGACTCAAGCTCACGTCTCAGCATGGTCCAGGGCCCTGAGCAGGATATACTATAGAAACCAGGTAGTACTGGGCCCGGTTTTTAAGGGCCGACCCGGAAGATTGTCATTTGTACCCATTCGAATTTTTGCTCCCCCTTTACCTCCGTCTTACTCTCACAAGAGCTCCCAAAACCTCCCTTAACCCTCTCCCTTGCAGAACCATGTTGATTAGTCGCTCTACTCTCACCAAAACCCTAAAACACCATATCCGCTTTTTCTCTCAAGCCGCCACTGCAGCAGTAATTCACGAAGAACCACTAACCTACCTCGACGGCTTCCCTCGACCCGACCCGAAATACGACGAAACCATCCTCGCAATCCCTCGCGCTTCCTCCGGCTCCAACATCTCCGTCAAAGAGAGAAAGGCAGGCCGCGTCCCGAGCATCATTTTCGAGCAAGAAGATGGGCAACACGGAGGCAATAAACGGCTCGTTTCTGTTCAGGCTAATCAGATCAGGAAGCTCGTTACCCAGTTGGGGCGGTCGTTTTTCCTATCTAGATTGTTTGATCTTGAAGTCCGGTCCGAGTTCGGGGCCGGTGACATCATAGAGAAAGTTCGGGTCTTGCCCAGAAGAGTATGGTTCTTTGGTTTTCATTTGAGCTTTTTGGCTTCATTTTGGCTTCATTTTGGCTTGTATTTCTGCCTCCTCTCAGTTTTGTTTAAATTTGTCAGATACATCTGCATGCGGGCACGGATGCACCACTTAATGTGACCTTTCTAAGGGCACCTTCCACGGCTTTGTTGAAGATTGATGTTCCACTTGTCTACAGAGGAGAAGATGTGTCTCCTGGACTAAGAAAAGGTTAGTTTAATCATAAAAATGAGATTTTGTAGTTGCATTTGGAAATTTTTAGTTGTTTATGATTCCTTTAGTCAACATTTTAATCCAAAATCACTTGAGAATTTAAGCTAGTTTAAGGGAAACATTTAGCTTAGCTATAGAGACAATTGGGTAATGGAAATAATTGAAAATTAGTAACCAGGGAGGGAAAATATGATGAAAAATATCTTCCTTTTACTGACCATTTATACGATTTTATTCCACTTAGATATAGTTCATACTGTTATTCGGAGCTCTGAAAACTAGGCAATAAGGAATGAATCAATCATTCTATGACGTTTTACCCGCAGTATATGGGGCTGCTGAGATGACTACTAATCTGCTAATATCAGAACCATGGTCAAAACACTTATTTAGTTTAAAAACCTTTTCTTAATAGCTATAAAGTCGCACTGGGTATTTTGATAACTTAGTTGTGGGTTCTTTAATTTCAAAACAACTCTATTGCCAGGTACAAGTACACTATTTGATTCCTGACGAGTAACAGTTTCTTCTCTTGGATGTGTTTCCTGGGACCTGACCCTTGATCATAGTATCTGTGTGTGGGTTTTCAGTTCTTAGGGAAAAGAATAAATTATAAGTTGAGTTAGTTCCAAAGTTATCTCTGAGTGTTTATGATATCCGTCTTATCTTCGTGTATCTACTCTTTTCCTTTTAGAGGAATTCTGTCTCTTCCTGTTAAGATCTTCTTAAATTAATTTCTCCTACATTATCTACTGCAAGTCTTCTGCCTTTAACATCTTGTTTCCAGACCTTTATTATTTAACATCAGAGACATTTTATTGCCTTCTCATGAAAGCATATAGAATGTGGTTTTCGTCTGAACCCTTAGACTTATGGTGCAGTATGGGGTGTTTATGAGAGCCAGAACAGGGTGGTAATGAAACTTTTTTGACTGGGTGTTTCTCCTTTCAAGTTAGTAAACTTGGTTTACATGCTAAGCATGTTAAATAATGTTAGATACATAATATAGGCGTACCTTAAATTAGGTGGTTTCATAAGATTGAAGTTTAGCATGAACGTTAGGTCTTAGGCAATGAGAGAGGAAGATGCGCAAGTTCAAGATGGTTAGGACCTCAGAAGTTTACAACGTTTCATAGTCTTTAGCAAGGATGCTGTTATCTCTAATAGTCTGATCAGCTCCCAAGATATTTGAGTTGATGGTCTAGTGCTCAAGAGACAATACAGTATCTTTATTGCTGCTTCATAATTTTTTCTTTCTCTCTCTTTAAGTTCTTACTAGATTTTAAATCTTTGGTTCTTTTCCTTGTATGTAAATTATGTCTAATCTATTTTTATTGATATAACCTGTGGGTTATTAATTCTTATGTATTACGTTGTAAACTTCGCAGGGGCTTATTTGAATATCATCAAGAGGACTGTTAAGTTCCTTTGTCCAGCAGATGTCATCCCTCCTTATATTGATGTGGATTTAAGTGAGATGGATGTGGAGCAGAAATTGGTAATGGGGGACCTTAAGGTTCATCCAGCTTTAAAACTTATCCAGTCTAAGGACCAGCCTGTTTGTAAGATAATGGGAGTAAGGGTTTCTGATCAAAGAAAATCAAAATGAGTACTGTTAGTTCAGATTTGGTGAGCCTACTATTAGCAATTAGCTTCCAGTTCCAGTTGAGCATATTGCTGCAACGGCAAGTGAAGATATGTGTTTCCATTTGTTCATGACATAGTCATAATTTTGTAATGCTAGTGGAGGACAGATAATGGATCTCAGATTGACTCTCTCCCATTTGAGTGGGTTTCTGGTGGAGGCCAGCAGATGCCATATAAGGTGCTTGTTGCGTAATAATACAACTAGTGATTCCTTATTTCTGCTTTTGATCTTTCTACCATAGCCAATCAAACTATTAGCTACATCTGTTCCCCCTTGCTTTGAATGCTTAATATTGTATGTTTACCATTCCTGTGGTAATTATGGGGCTAAGAGCAGTGATGTTTTCAGTTTTCTTATGAACTAGTGTGCTGAGAAAATGATTATGAGATGGAATCCCTAATACGCGAAAATGATATAGTTATAGAAACTTGATGTGAGACATTTAAAAATGCCAGTTGGTTTGTAACATATCTTTATAGATAACTGCAGAATTTTTGAGAAAGTAAATTAAATTGTTTAAATATATTATTGGAAATATATTTGAATAATTTATGAAATATTCAGTGTTTCAATTGGAGATATAGTCTTCTTTCTCTTGCACTCTTAGTAGAAATAGGTATCATGATGTTTTAGTTCTTTTGAAATTAAAAGTCTATGATTTACCAATGCATTATCACATAGGAAAAGAACTTTTGATTTGTATTTGAACTAAAACACTTCACTCTAATGAAGAATGAATATTACTTTATTTACTTAAATAAACAAACCTTATGTGGCATTGCTGGATGAGAAGCTCTGTTTGGCGTTTTCCCTTTTAAAGTAGGAGGGTGGGGCATTCATTTCATTTGCTTCAATGATCGACCCAATTGAGCTCAAGAACTCAGGTTAAGATGTTGACAAATAGATGTCTGATTCGCTTGGCTCATCAGCCTCATTTAGGTCACATTAACTATGTATCATAGACAAGAGTAAAAGCTTCTGCACGAAAATGATACAAAACAGGAAGCCTAGTAAATAGCATTATAGCTGGCCTTGGGCTATGAACTGTATAAGCTAGGACTTGGGAGTTGAAGATGACTGGTTCTCTTTTGGTTAAGAAACTATATTCATTTATACAGCTTCTTATGGTAATTAAGAGAGTGATTGCCTCCAGTTACATATGCACTCGGCATTGGCTTGTGGCTTGCGGTTGGTTTCGGAATCGGTTTGTCGGTTGGTATTTACTTGATAATCCAAATTAAAGTAACCATACATCTGCCTTACTTTTGACTCTCTGTACCTATCCAAACAAAGTTTTATTTATAAACTGATCTGTCAAAAAGTAAATAAAAATATAAACTTAAAAAAAAAAAATTAATAAATATTTATAAATTATATGGCAGTAAATAAAAAATGTATCAGTTTTTATACAATTTTTTTTTTTTAATTTTAGTTTTTCAAACAAAACCAAAAACAAAGTAGAAGTTTATGATACAAAATCGAATCCTTTTGATCGATTCTATCGGATTGGAAGTCTATCCACACTGAAACTGAAACTACTCTAGAAAGCCTATAAATTAAATGCTCAAGTTCCGAAGAATTCAAGAAAGCCATGGACGAGAAAGCCCTCTTCCTCTTCTCACTTCTTTTCTTTTCCTTTTCCTTTCCAACTCTTTCATATTCATTGCCTCTCTCAACGAGAGGCAGATGGATAATTGATGCAAAGTCAGGGCAACGTGTGAAGCTAGCATGCGTCAACTGGGCAACCCACTTGCAGCCCATGCTAGCAGAGGGGCTTGACAAGCAGCCCTTGAAAGACATCGTGGCTAAAATTACTCAGCACCACTTCAACTGCGTTCGTCTCACGTGGCCAACCTTCATGTTCACTCGTGAAAACTTCGGTCGGCGCAGTGTCATAGACACTTTTGATTCCTTTGATCTGAAAGATGCCAGAGAAGGGATTGCTAAAAACAATCCTGACCTGTTGAACATGACGTTAATTCAAGCCTATGATGCAGTTGTTGATGAACTTGGTGCTCAAGGCGTCATGGTTTTGCTGGATAACCATGTCAGCCAGCCAAAGTGGTGCTGTGGTAACGATGATGAAAATGGCTTCTTTGGTGACAGCCATTTCAGTCCTCAGGAGTGGCTTCGAGGCTTAGCTACAGTAGCTCATCGCTTCAAGGGTAAAAAACAGGTACGTTAAGATTTTGCTGGCCATGAACGATACTTGTTCTTTGCGCATTATTTGAGTTGTGTTTTATTTTCGATGCAATCTAGGTGGTGGCTATCAGTACGAGAAATGAGCCACATGGGCCACACCAGAACGAGCATGATTGGTATAAGTACATTCTAAAAGGAGTAAGAACAATTCACAAGGCAAACCCAAATGTGCTTGTGCTTGTTTCAGGGCTAAACTACGGGAGAGACCTAAGATTCTTGAAGGAGAGATCCTTCGGAACCAATTTGGATAACAAGTTAGTGTTTGAGGAACATTGGTATTCATTTAGTGAGGACCACTCAAAAATATGGAAGGTGCAACCATCGAATAGAGTTTGTGCAGAAACTACTAAATCGGTGATTGAGAACACTGGCTTTGTCATTAGTGGGAAGCAGCCTGTTCCACTGTTTCTTGGTGAATTTGGCATTGACCAGACCTCCTTTACCGACCCTGAAAGTCGGTTCTTGGCCTGTTTCATGGCTTTTGCTGCTGAGAGAGACTTGGATTGGGGCTTGTGGGCTTTGCAAGGAGGCTACTATTTTAGGGAAGACCATGTAGGGGCTGAGGAGACATTTGGACTGCTTGATGTCAACTGGGACCAACTCAGAAATCCGAATTTTACAGAAAAGCTTCGGTTTATGCAAGGAATGATTCAAGGTAAAGTTGATTGTATTAAAAAATACTTTTAACGATTATGTAAGGATGGTCTAGACAAATCTTTTTTAGCTCATAATCTTGAAACTTTTTCTCTTTCAGATCCAAATTCCAAGCTTTCAACATCTTATATAATGTACCATCCAGAGAGTGGCAAGCCTGTTGATGTAAATGGTAAAAATGAACTCTATGTCAGCAATAGTGGGCACTGGAGCCGATGGAATCACGATGGAGATGGAGCTCCAATCAAGCTGATGGACAGTGGTCTTTGCCTTAAAGCTGTGGGTGATGGACTTCCACCAACACTTTCAACTGACTGCTTGTGCCAACAAAGCTCATGGGAGTCAGTTTCAGAATCCAAGCTTCAATTAGCTGCCAAAGATGAAAATGGGGAATATCTATGCTTAGAGAAGAAGTCTTCCAATTCTTCTGATTCTTCTCAGATTTTGACCAGGAGGTGCATTTGTGTAGAAGATGACTCTGAATGCCTGGAAAATCCCTTAAGCCAATGGTTTAAGTTCATTTTGACAAATATTTAGGTAGCTGGGAAGTTGGAACGTTCATTTTAGTACTCTATAGCCTTTGAATAGTTTAATATAGGATCTTTCAATAGTATTAATTTACTCAGCTCTCCATATTTTGCATTAATATATTACTCTATTGAGACCATTAGTGTTGTTAAGCATTGGCAATTCATGTGGTTTGCTTTGTTTTATGTTGTGTACTTGGTAAGAAGGCTGATGAATGGGTTTCTAAGATGCTTTCTTACCTTACTGAGAGGAATAGGCACCGAAAAGAATGGGCTTACAGGCCTGGGGTATGCTTGCCAAGTGTCAATTGGGACCATATTAGGAAAATGAATGGTTCTTAAGCCGCTTTCTTACCCTTGTTAAAATGACTCTGGGCACCGCTTAGCATCGATTTATATGCCCTGTAGGCCTAGGCTATAGATTACAAAGTACCAATTGGGACCATATAGGACGCCAATCTTTGAATAGATTTGGTTTCTTTCAAAGGGTTACAATACTGTTGTCGCCGGTAAACGTGTTTGTTCTATGCTATAATGCCATTGCACTGTTGGTACTTTGAAAATAAATTAGGAGCAGTTTCCAAACATTTACTAGCATTGTGGCAAAAGCAGCATTATAAGCACTAAGTAGCAACAAAATTATGGAGCCGGACCTCGAAAATTATTGCGGCTCAAAACCATAAAGAGGAAGAGGGACTCTCATTGTTGTCGACAACAAAGATGAAAAAAGAAGAAAAAGAAAAGAATAATGGGCCACCCTTTATCCTTGAAAGTTGAAAAGAAAGTAAAATAGCACCAAAAATACCAAACTTGTGATTACAATAATGATGATCTCATGGGAGTTTTGTCTAAGACAAAAATAATATTCTTTTTAGAACATTCGATTTAATATATCCTTCAATTTATATGAAGGTGGGGCAGGCAGGTTTCAACACTCTACTAGCTATAAACAAGACAAACAATTAGGATAGGAAATCGGTAGTAGATTTTAATGTAGGAGATGAAAAAATTTTCTCTATGTATGTAGTAACTCGACCAGGCAACAAGCTAGGTTGGCCTTTCTGCAACTTAAATACTCTTTTACCAATTGTATTATCAAGTGCTTCACTGAAGTCATTAGAATTTGCAAAACTATGCAGATGATATATAAAAAGAGTGATAAGAACTTTGAGAAAAAAGGGTTTGCATTGCCTATTTTAAATAAAGCTCAGTTGCATGGTTAACCTAAAGTGCAGTATTGCACTTCTGACAAGTTAGGGAAAGTCCTAATTACCATGTTGTAGGGAGTAGGGCCTTTGACTTGCTTTTTGAAAGAACGCTACCCTTTAGAAAAGTTGCAAGGCATGCATGGAGACCTTCCTAAGGATAGGCCTTCCCTAAAATAAAAATAGTAAATAATTTTATTGTAGAATTCCTGGACTAAAGAATTGGTTAATTCAACCTAAAGAATTGTAGGAGAAACGTCCCTTAAGTCTCTAAACTAATCCGCGCAATATCATGATACATGATTGATAGATTGGATTTGAAAATGATAAAGAAGATTGTCTGTTCATCTGTATCTACCTCGTCAATAATTGTATAATAGATCTGCACAGGCTTTTCAAAATTTTCAACTGATTGGCTCTATTATTGTGCTGCTGGACAATACTGAGGAAGACATGATTGAAAATTTTGGTCTCTGCATCACTTTTGAGTTAAAGCTTGAATTAGCATTTTACCAACCAGGAAAAAACATAATATTATAGAAGATCAGCGCCCTGCCTGCCTCAGCCCTCAGCTGCCCCAAATAAAGGAGTCTTGGTCTAACTTTATAGTAGCTTCAGTAGACCCAGTTTGTTCATGCTGATACTTCAAATCTTCACCTTATACATGCTGTGCTACCTGAAACTAAATGAAAATCTTGCAGTATTTATATATTTGAGCTTCAATTTTTGACATTCTTATCACTTAAATTTGGAACCTTAAGCCATAATGGGTCCACTGTTCTCAAAAGAGCTATGGTGACTGGACTGGTTGTTGAAGCCATTGAAGAGGATTTAGAAGTTGTTAGGTCACTTTTCCAGGGACCCATTCATATATTGAAAATTTCCCCTAAGTCACGAAATGATGGGATTGTCCACTCATCCGACTAGATTATGGAAAGATTTATAGTAAGGACCAGCCAACTAGACGGGTAGTGTAATAAGTACATTAGCAGCACCGTTTTGAATCGAAAGCAGGTAGTGTAAGTCATTATCTCTGAAGTGCAGGAACTTTTCTTTGCTCTGGTTAAAATCCGAAAAGAAGCTGTCGGGTGGGCTTCAGGGTTTATTTATACAGATTATATTGGATTGGATTTGGAACTGCAACTCTTGGAATTGAAGTCAAAGCTTTACAAGGGGAAGTAACTACTAACTAGTAAAGATTACATCAGGTTTCCCCCCCTCAGACCCACACCCTCCCCCCCCCGGCGCATGTGCTCCCAGTGAGTCCACATTTTAGAAAATTTAACCAATTTAATGAGTTTCCACTTCAACTGTGGCCCGTATCCAGTCTACATTAGCCTTCTTTTCATCTCTTTCATCTTCTTTTTCACCCTACTTTTCTCACCTCTTCCAAGAAATATGGTATTTATACGCGTAATGTACAGTATTATATACGTAGAATCAGTTAATTACTATATATCGTCAGTATATCTGACTTGCAGACTGCACTCACATGACTGCCTGCAACAACGTATATACAAAACCAGACAAATTAAAAGCGAACCCGCAACCTCCTCAGCACGGCCCCTCTCTCTCTCTCACTCTCTTGTGACCCTAGAAAAAACCTCTCTGGGCTGGTCTGGCCTCTACTGACTCTGCCACCCATTTTCAGAAGTACTACTCTGCACCCTCCATTAAGCCAAGCCTAGGCCTAAACCCACTCTTTTACTTTCCCTTTTACCCCTCTCTAAAAAGCAAGCACTGGACTTTACAATTTCCTCACTCTCTCACTCACTCCCTCACTTCTATTCTGGCTCTCCCAACCATGGAAGCTTTCAGTTTGCTCAAGTACTGGAGAGGCGGCGGCGGTTCTGGTAGTGGTGGTGGTGGTGGTGGTGGTGGTGATGGTGGTGGTAGTAATAATAACATACGCACCACTGCCACTGTCGTGACTGCTGTCACTCATAACCCTGCAGAGACGGACGATGATGACGACGATGATGGTCCCTTTTTTGACTTGGAGTTTTCTGTTCAAGATGAAGCGGAGGAGGAAGAAGAAGAGCGTGGTAAGAATGAAGTGGAAAACGAGAACGAAAATGACGACGTTGAGTCTGAAGATGATGATGGTGATGAGGAGGAGGAAGATGAGAGAGAGTTCAACTTCACGATTTCTTCGAATTCAAGCGGCAGTGCCGCCAGCCACAACGAGCTTACGGATCCCAATCTCACGCTCTCCCCATCTGATGATTTGTTCTTCAAGGGAAGCCTCGTTCCGATTGAGTCCTCTTCACTTGTGTTCAACTCAACCGAGCCCAACTCCAAGCCCCAGTTCCCGGTCTCTCTGTTGAAATCCGCCACGAAATTTCGAGTCTTTATGCTGGGGTTCAAGAAAATGAAACAAAATAATGCTTCTGAAAAAGCGGAAGTAAACAGCGTAACCGCTACCACTGCTGCTGATAGTACTACTACCACTTCCAATCCTCCCAAGCAGCAACAGCAACCGAAACAAGAAACAGAAAGAACAGAAAAAGAGAAAGAAAAGGAAAAGCAAAGCAAGTTTTTCACTGTGAAATTTAAGGTGGAAGAAGTTCCTATTGTCTCTCTGTTCACTAGAGACAACAGTAGTTCAAGAAAGTCACAGAAACAACAGAACGTTGAAGATTCCACTTCTGACGAGAAGAAATTCTCCAAAGATGTCATGCAGAAATATTTGAAAAAGGTCAAGCCTCTTTACATTCGCGTCTCCAAGCATTACGGGGAGAAGTTGAAGTTCTCTGGACAGTTGAGTTTAGGCTCCGTAACGAAATCCGTCCAATCACCACCGTCGACGGTCGGTCAAAAGTCAAATGCACTACCTAAATCAATGGCCGAGAAAAGAGACACTGAGGTGGAAGAGCAGCCTGGGGGTGAAAGTCGGGTGAAGAGTCAAAAGCAAGCTAATATTCCGGAAAGGCTTAGAGTTGCGTGTAAGCATTTGGGGAAAAGCCGATCGGCTTCCTCGGCTGTGGCTGCGGCTCCAGCCGCCCCTGTTATATCCAGGAGAGATGATTCGCTGCTGCAGCAGCAGGATGGCATCCAAAGCGCCATTTTGCATTGCAAAAGATCCTTCAATGCCTCTCGAGGTAAGATAAAAGCCAAGTTCTTTTTATTATTATTATTTAAACTTTTGAAAGTTTATGCTTGTTCCTGACATGGGATTTCTTGGTCTGGGTTCGCAGATTCAGAGTCGTCAATGTTACCAAGGTCTGTTAGCGACCCGTCTCATCAGAAATCAGCTATTGATTTATCAAGAAAGTATTCAGATCATGAACGGAAAGACGAGAGCTTTGAAGCGTGAAACCTGAAAAGCGGGAAAACTGGTTCCAACATATGATTTGATACTAATATCTTTGAAGGAAATCGTTATCAGTGTATCTTGTTATCTGTAAATTATTATTATTTTTTTTTTTTAATTTTTCCTAGGTAGGGTATGAAAATAGTTGTAATGGGTCTCTAGTGATGATGACTGGTGACTGGTAAGTAGTATATGAAACTACTAAAATCTCCCACAAGTCGCTACTCTACTGTTGTAAAGCTCATGTATCTTTTCCTGAAAGTGAAACAAGAATCAGATCTTTGTATCCATCTTTCGGAAATTTAGTACCTGGATTTGCACTTCCTGGTTATCTGAGTCTTTGTTTATAGCAGTAAATAGTGTTGGGTTTTATTGGATTATTTATGGGTCTGCGAGCTAGTTAGATTAAATGGTGTCTTTAGCGGTCAGCGAAGTTGGGAAAGTGGAGACCAAAACAGTAAAAAGAGAGATTTTTTCTTTTCTTAAAGAAAGAGGGAGAAGAGAGTAAAGATGGTCTTGGCCTTGCCTGAATCGCCGATGTGAAAGCCAAGCCAAGCCAAGCCAGACCCCTCTCTCTCTCTCTCTCTCTCTATTTCATTGCAATAATATCTCTTCCCTGTATGTTTTCATGTTTGGGCTCTATATATCAATGGTCATTTCGTATCTGGGAAATCGTGATAAGTCTCTGATGTTGATGATGCACTCAAGTCGAGTGTGTTGCCAAGTAACGTCGGAGATTGAATTTGTCTCCTTATGGCGGGGGTTGGGGCCTACAAAAGCGCTTCTACCTTGCTAACTCTGCTACGTTATGGTAAGCCCTTTTGTCGTTTTAGGGGATAAATACATAGACCTCCCCAAGGTATATCAGAARGAACAATTTCACCCCTATCTTTCAGAAAGTAACATAAAGACCCCCGTAGTTTGCTTATCTGTTAATGGATCGGTTAGTGAAGGTGAGACTTGTATGGAAAGACAAAAATAACCTGACTCGGTTTGAATATAATATTAAAATAAAGAGGGAGGGGAGGAAACAGTGGAGAGACAACTCTCTCAACTCTCTCGGGCGTCCATGTCGGTCGTCGTCGGATTTTTGTCCCAAATCCATTTTTCTTCCAATTATCTTCTTCCTCTTCCCTCAATCACCCTCCATCATGGTTTTCTCTTCAATCTGCATCCAAAACTGTCCTA
>JANKKB010029464.1:0-17878 GCA_026225775.1 Bursera palmeri | reverse complement strand
TTTATATTACTTTATAAATATGTCTATATTTACCCCAACAAAAAAAAGAAAAATTTACACCCCCGCTAAACCCCCCTCCCCCCCGCGCAAATTTCAAACTTTTTTAAACCTCTAAATACGAAATCTTATCCTCAGAACTTTTAGAATAAATATTAATTTTTATAAAAATAATGATAATTTTTAAGAGATAAATATTAATTTAACAAAAAATTGAAATTAAATTTTTTCTTAAAATTGATCTGGAGGTAAGAGTAAACATCTCATAAAAAAAAAGAGATAAAAAGTTATTCGCAAATTAACTTTAGTCAAAAGTTAAAAATTCTGTGAAATTAACGTATTAAGAATATTATGCTATAGAGATCTGAATAATGCCTTGCTCTTAAGCCTGACATTGCAAATTTGCAAAGCGCTCGAGCAGCTTGGCCGAGGCAGAGAGGATATCTCCAAACGAAGTGCCAATTTTATGGAAGTGTCAATAAGGAAATTCGTTGAAGCTGATACTCATAAATCAACATGCCGATACAAGATCTTAGGACTGATTACTTCAAAAGTAAAAAAGGCGAGAGAAGACTGGAGAGTGGACTAATCTTTCTTTCACTCTGCTCGAACAAAAATCTTCTCTCATCAAAAGATACCAATGCTAGCAAAGAATGTATGCAACTACAAAACAAGCAAAAATATCGACGCCAGCTCTCTAAGTTATCAATACTAAGCAGTCAAATCACATTAATGCCGTCCATAAAATAAGCCCCAGAATGCGCAAACATGCTTCAGTTCTCTTTTTACTCTCAAGGAGAAATGAATACTCTAGATCTCCAAGAAAACACCTCCGCGTTTTGCAGCTCACTTCTTACTATTTTTATATAACGTTCCAAATTATGTGCTTGCTCATTCACTATATCACTAGACACTGTATCTTCAGCTAGTTTGACTGCTGCCATTTGAGACAGTTGAAAGTTCTCTCCTGTACATTGCAGTTTCCGTGCACTTTCTTCCTCACCAAGCATCACAAGGGAAACCAACAATGATCTAAGCTCATTCTTTGCTCCAGCTGTTAGAGACATGCCCTTCAGATGGTCTACCAGAGCCAACTCCTCCCCAGGGCTACATCAATCAAGAAACAATTTCATTAATAGGATTGTCATTGAAGATGATTTATGGCAAATAACTAGGATAACAGAACCCTTAATGAGAAAAATACCTGCCAGGACGGATTTTCCCTCTATTCCTCTGGCGCCTTGCATCTCTAGCCTTGCTAGCTGCAGTTGAGGTAGTGGAAGCAGCAGAGCCCTTCCTTGTCCTGTTCATAGAACAATACAACCACTTAAAGCACAACTCAGATAGATAAGAAATAAGGATTTATAATATAGGGGAAAAAAATAATAGGGGACACAAAAGTAGAGTAACCAGAGATAGTATTTGAAGGTGCTGTAAGTAATTATTCAATTATATATTGCTCGATCAACAGTCAAGCAGTAGATCAAATCACAGATCGAACTCACCTAGTAGCTTATGTAATCACATTCCCACTTTACTCATTCAATCACTCAATAACTCTAATCACAGATCAAGTGATAACCGAGGATAAGGCCGCAGCATCATCAATTACATCGTTACATTTAAGTAAGCACATCTTGGCTTGCAAATTGTAAATCTCAAGGTATTAAGTTTCATGAAAGATTCAAACAAGCTTATTTTTTTTTTTTTTTTTTTTTTTTTGGATAACCAAAAAATTCCTCAACCTTTTTTTGTTCACTGAGTTCTTAAAACGCAATCATCCTAAATAAATAACTGTATAAACAAGAGCTTGGCAAAGCACGATGAACTAAAAGGCTAAGCATATGGCACAAAGTTATAAAAGATATACCCGGTGGTATAAACACTCATTCCACTGAAAGTACTGCTAGTTTCTGAAGCAGTATCATCATCAAGATCATTCATTGTTCGATCCTCTGACTGTAGCTTTGCTGCAAGTAATAATCGTCTTTGTCGAACAGCTAAGTAGCGAGCCAAGTACTTCCCTACTTTCTCCAAGCCTTCCTTGTATTCACCAATCAGACTGCTTGCACATTCCAAAGATGCATTCTTCACTTCAGAGATTAAATCTTCTCTTCTGTACATGAAAGCAACCCTCAAAGCCTCCTCCCAGTCCCTTGCGCTAACTAACAAATTTATCCCATTGTTAACATCGCCACAATATTCCAGAGCAATTTTAGCAGCTTCCCCTGGTTTACCAAGGGCTTGGAGTTCTTCACAGAGCTCATAAGCTAGTTGCATTACCTCATCTTTTCCCAATTTAAGAAGCCCAGCGACTGTCAGTACCCCACTCCAATTACCATATGCACGATATGCCTTCATAGCCTTTTCCAAACTGGAACAACACAAATAAGTTGTAGCAGCATCCTCAAAGCATTTTTCATCGATAAGATGATCTGCCCAAGCCTCAAGGAGTTGCCCCTTCTCGACAGGATTGGTAATCAGTTGAAGACCCAGTGGGAAAAGTTGAGGATATTTCTTCATGAGGTTCATACAATCAACATGGTAAGTATCACCCATGGAAACAAGGTGCTTGAGAGCATTCTCAAATCTGTGCAGCCTAAGGTCAATATTATAGCGCATCAAGAGAGAAGGCATTTGTTCCAACTCTTGAAGAAAAGGAAGAAACTCCTTTGGGTCCCTTTGGGAATTTAATGCCACAATAGCAGCAAGGTTCAAATCATAAAGCCCTAAAGCAGCTTCATAAACGGCCTCAGAATCTGATAACCACAGGAGATGCTTCAGCGCTTCTTCAGCTGAAGGGTAGGAAAATCTCCTTTGGTCATCAGAACCTAATAATTCAGTTTCACGGATAACTTTAATTCTCTCCAAAGCTTCTTCAAGAGCTGGGGGATCACTACGAGCTAAAGTAGTCAAGATGCAGAGTTCTCTGGATGGACTTTCTGGTACTTGTTCCTCAAGAGCCTTCCTTATGGCTAGTAAGACTGAAGAAACTTTGTTAGAATCTGAACCCTTGAAATCTTTGGCTTTCACATCTTTGGCCTCCTTATGGGAAGGTAGAGAGAGAAATTCAAATTTTCTATATAAAGTTTTTGTAACATCTTCATTCTTTGTAGCACAAACAAACTCAGTTATGTAGTTCAAATTCTTAACCTGCCTAACAAACTCAGAAGCTGACTGGAGAAATGCTTGCCAACCACAATAGTCAATAACAACATTAAAATCAATTCTATGCCTCCTCACCATAACTAGTGCATCCCTAAAGCGTCCTTGAATCAAAGCATTGGCAATTGAGGTCAGTACCAATTTTCTAGGGTAGATACATTCTAGATTTCCCCGGCTTGTTTGTAATATTACAGCAGCTTCATCTCCATGCAGGACACCAACAACTTTGGCACCTCTTTCCCATATATTTATAAAGTTTATGTTCTCTTCTTCTCTTTTTCTACTAGCAACATGTATGAAGTTTTCATACTTCAACTCTATTTCTCCATGCAATATATCACTAATGTCAACAACAAAGAGCAAATCCTGTTTTGTTGCAAGTATCAAATGCGAGATCACTTGGTCAGCCAACTTTGAGTAAAATGAGAAACTGCCGCAGTTATTGCACACTATTTTTCCACTGACTTGCAGCCTACCAACATCATCAAGTCCAAAAAGCAAGGGCCTCAATAGTCCATTGGTACCAACAGAAACAACACTCATCCGAGGGCAAGAAGATGAAAAACTTATATCATCCTGTTTAAAAGCATCTCTTGTAATGCCCAAATTTGTCGTGTACTCAAAAATTTTTCCACCATCAAACTGAAGATATGCTGAACATTTTTTACCAGGGTTAGGAGCCATGCCAATTACCAAACCTTCTAGTGAGTTTTGAGTGGAAATTTTTGCACGCCAGCCAGAACTTGTCATGAAACCTGGGGCATGATCCTCAGAGCATACCAGCACAATCTCCTGTATATAAAAACCGAGAAGCCCATCCTCACTTGATGAGGCTTGAGAAAAGCAACTGCTATGGCTGAACCCATAATTAGAAACTGAAAGGAGTGCATGTGAGCCCAACCATATTAGATGTACAAACGATCCAAATGCTTTATCAGAAATGCAGGCTTCAACATAAAATTCCTTGCCATCTAGCTCTTCCCACATATCAGAAGCAGGAAGCTCTACCACACACAAACAACCATCTGATAAAGATGCAGCCAAACAGTTCTTAGAACTATTGGTATAGAAAGCCATCTCCCGAACAGCAGCTGGAAACTTGAGGCTAAATAAATACATAGGAGGTGGAATTAAGGATAAAGAAAGGGGGGTTACGAGAATCTTGGAGCCATCAATAACTAATGCAGTTGAATTCTCCATGACAGCTGTAGTCCAGATGAAGTTGTAAATTGTAATCTCCCCATCAAGAGTCCAACATATCAACTGCAGTGGCTTTGTTGGATGCCACATCAACCTCACACCATCCTGCCTTGAGTATCTAGTTTCATGCTTTAAGTACCACTGATTGTTGCTGAAAAACCATATCTTAACAAAATCATAATTTCCACAACTAACAACTGATGCAAGAAGATCTGAACTGCAATTCCACTTCAAAAGTTCTACTGTTGCTTCCATTTGCTCATTAATGCAGAAGGAGCTTCTTTCTAACCCATTCCTTTCAAAGCAAACTATTGAAGGACACTTATTCTCCACTTTTCTGTCATAAACAGCTACGATTTTTGCCCCACTGGGCATCCATTCCAAAACTGCTCCCATGAATACCTTTGATTCTGAAGAAGCTTGCAATGACCCAGAATCTCGTTCCCAAACCTTAAGCTTCTTATGCAAGGAAGTAGAACTGCTTGACCCACTTAAAGTGGCAAAGTACTTACCATCACCTCGCCATGAAATGGTATTCCCAAATGTAGACGGGGAAGAAAAATCTGCTTCACCTGAAATGAATCAACAAAGAGTTCAAAAAACTTCCAAATATAGTAAATATCCATCACGCATTGTCTTTGTGGTAGACTATAAGAGACATTTGAGTGCACCAATGGCTCCAATGATAGAGATGACATAGGCAAACAGACGTGATAAACCAAGCATAAGCTTTTCTTAATGGCATACCTAGCATGTCAATTAGCTAAAAATACTTCCTGTCAGGGCCCAGTGTGGTCCATAAATATTTATAATCATGTCATGCACCACATATAAACAGAATTTGCATGTGTTTAGCGTGCATATGTACATGTATATAATTTGCATCCTCACTGACCAGATAGTAGAGTCTAGAAACCAATAGCGTCATCATGTTTCAAAAGTTGGAAAATGAAAATAAATAGAAAAGAGAAATAAGATCAAAGAATAATGGAAAGAGGTCCTTACGTACGTCAACACCTTCGGGAAGATCCTCTAGTGGATTCTCGTACAATAAATCCCAATCATGAGTCATTACTAGTATCTGCCCGAAACCAGTAATTACACCAAGCAGATCTCCGTCTGGACTAGGTGAGATGCACCTAACACCTCCCTCAACCCTACCAACAACTTCCGTCGAATTACCATCCACACTATGCAGTTGTAGGAGTCCATAAGAAGTTCCCACTATCAGCGCTTCTTTCTCCATAAGATAATCAAAAGAGGTAATAAAGTCCCCAGGCTCCAAATCGGCACAATCGACTTCTGCAGAAATTGAGGTATTGGCCCAGGCTCTTTCATTCTGGCATACGCATCAACTCCCGTTAGAACAATACAAAAATATTTTATAAAATGGATAGTACCTGAATATTTCTCAAACTTGCAACACATACAGCTGCTTACAACATAAACTCATATAATTGCAGCAAAGTACTACTGTATGCCGGAGCAGTACCATTGCGAAATTACCAGTCTCCCATTGTATGTTACTATAATTATTACCAAAAGTCCAATATCCTATTCAACTCATGTGAAGTGAATGTTAATAATATCATCTGACAAATTCTCTCTATTTGATCTCTTCTAGCATCACAATTATAGAGAAAGAGAGAGCTTACTTGAAAAGAGGAAAGCTGCGTGGTGTAAATGTTATTGACTGAAGAAGCGAAGAACAAACGGTTCCGCTCGATATCCAAAGTTGAGAAAAGCAAAGTTTCTTCCTTTGACCGTAACTCGAGATTCAGAGAAACCTCTGAGTATAGTTTCAGATTATTCATGTTGAATTCTCAGCTAGTAGAAAAATAATAGTAATAATAACACTGAATGTAAAGGTTTGAACTTTGTAGGGTTTAAGCCTTTCAAGGAGGCTTGACAGAAGGATTGAAGTTGAAGAAGAGGACGTCAAGTTGTAAACCTAGGGAAATTTGCAAAAGTAACCAATACAAACCCCATTTAGAATAAAAAACCATCAAAATCTCAAAACTAGCCAAAACTTTTCCAAGTGACCAACAGATAAATACCCAAAGTACCCAACGGCTCAAAACTCACCCAATCCTTTTCAATGTGTTCAAGTTATTGCCGTAATTTTAATTGATTTTTCCATTTTAAGTTTTAAGAATTCCTTTTACAAGCCATTTAAACGTTGTTAATTTCGCTAATTAGTCTTAACGTAGGTAGCCTTCCAATGAAATGTTGGTCATCAATAAACTTCTAACAAAAATTTGGATTTTGATCGTGATGCAAGAACAGCGTTACAGTGTGTGCATATGTAGCGGCTAGATCTGCATGCTAAGAAATACATAACCTGATATTAATTTTAAGTCAAATTCAAATTAAAGGAAGAGTCAAATTCAAACATTTTAACCAGTCTAACAGCAATCTTAAGAATGAATTGATATTCGCTTCGAAATTTCAATTTCATGTATCACTTGCATTATCATGTTAAAAGCTTCGATAATCCTTTAACTATTAGATAACTCACCCACTGTTAAATTCAGCAGTCATACAATTGAGGTTCTCAATTCTTCAGCACCTAAAGTAAAGTTACATCGCCCAATGCCACAGCTAAAAGGGCTTCGGTAGCCAAATCTCCAGAGGATTCAGCTCCATCTAGGAAACAAAGTCATAATTTTACGTTGGGCCATAATTTTGAGTTACAATAAGCGTAGTCAGAACAAAATGCAATTGTTTTTCCATCGAGTCCTCGCTCGCTCAAATTTGGTTATGCGACACCTACTAACGGTGACTTCAATCGGAAGTCGCTCCGTGCTTGGATTTCCTCCCTTCTTCACGCATGAAAGATCACAAATACATGCGCCTAGAGATGATGAACAAACCTGCAGAATTGCTGGCAGTCTACCAAGAAATTTCAAGTTTTCAAGCAATACTCACACAAGTCCCTAAATGAGGATTAGTCAATAAAATTATAGAAAATAGATGTCTCTTTTCATTCAAAGAATCAACAACATTGATCCAAAAGACAAATGTACAAGGAAGAGATATGAAACATAAAATTGTAATTCCTATTCATTTGAACTATATAAACCTAGTAAAATTATCAGGTAATTACAATTACTTGAAAGGTGACAAACTGCAATAAGGAGGTATCATCAGGTATCAGGGGAAGTGGGACATGGTTAGTAAACAACACAGAAAATGGAGAAATGAACAAAATAAATGGGGGGAGGGGGGAAGGGTGATCTTCATCTAAAACAATCACCTATTGATAGAAGCTAAGACCTACCGACTATATTGCTATCTCTGTATATTTCCTAGTTTTACATCTAATACCAAAACTGCGAGCCAACATTTAGCCTGCCAAATATACCAGTCCAGATCATATCTAGCTACCATCTACAACCAAGGTCTCCCTGACCAGAAATCAGCATATCTGGTCTATATTTTCCTCCAGAAAATGCTGTTTCTAACAACTGACCAAATTTAAGAAAAGACATCAATCAAGTTGTATACCCTTTTCTCTAGCTGCTTCAATAATGTTGTTCACATCTCCTTTAGTGTTAGATATGTTATAATAGTGTTTCCACAACTTGATGGAGAACGGATATATAGATAAGGCTCTCTTGTAAAACTTTTCAGAGATGGACTCAATACCAGTTACTTTGACCAAAAGATCGGCAGCTTCTACCCACACAAATTCTGGAGCAATAGGCACAGCATGAAAAATTGCACTGACCAAGGTTGAGCTTGCCCAGAACAAAACACTGGCTGCTGTAACATCAGTAGCATACTCACCTCCAATTAGCAGCTTACAAACAGAAAATGCCAACGGGTAGTTGGAGGGTACGATCTCCATAATGGATTCAACAAAGTCAACTACATCCTTTAGCTTAATAATCGTCTCAGGCAAAAGAGATGGACCATACCACACTTCAAGGACCAAATTCACCAGAGAGAAATCACATGAAATTGGACTCAGCAGGTTAGTAATTAGCTGCCTCACTCTTGGCTTATCAATGTTGTTAATGAATAGTCTAGGCAATGGTTCGGAGTTTCGAAAAGATGGAGCATTATCTAAATAACGCTTTAAGAGATTCAGCTGCCAAAGTGCACCTTCCTTTGGTCCTGACTTATCACTAAGCAAAAACATGGCATGCTCTCTCACACAATGCTTAAAATTATCAGGACCTGCAACTTTCAATGCCCTATCAATAGTTAACCAAGCCTCATTGTAATCAGTCTGCAATAACCTATAAAGAGAGAGATTAATCAATCCAAACATCATATCCACTTGGTGCTTGCTAGATACTGAAAAGTCTAGATTTGATGTTGAAGTCAAATCTTGTGAGCAATGTGAGATATCACCATCCATCAAATCTAAGATCTCCGTTTGAGAGTATTTAACTTTCCAAACAGAGTGAAACCAACGGTCCATAAGTTCTTTCGCAAAACCAGGTCCTCCAATACGGAGGGCATGCTCTGCATATTGATTCCAGATACACTGAATTCCAGGGACATCTTTAGGCCACTTTAAAAGAGCTTCCTCAAACCCCACAAAACTCAAATTACCTAAGTCATGTTTCTGCAAGCGCACTGAAATCAAAACAAGTTCTAAGCAGGATGGATGCAACTTAATGTATTTGTCCAACAAGTTCCAACTGCTTTCTAACCCGTCAAGTGCTACCATACACCTGACATGGCAGACAGCAAAAAGTTGTAATGATCTGAGATTGACTTCACTCTTAAGTGGTTCACTTTTCATATACGATTCAGCGAAACTGACTGCTGTTTGTACCAGTTTCAAAACCCTCTGCTTCTCATCATCTACCAAGTGAATGGAAGGCCACTCGATTGCAAGGACTTCTTTCTCACATTCAAACAGTTGTACTATAGCATCAGGCAGTTTCCTGTAAATAACTAAATACACAGAACAAACCCATAATATAAGTTTGTCAGAAATGGTTAAGCATGTCAAGATATGAGAGAGCAACAAGCTATGGGGTTCATTAGAATTTTTTGCAGCAGGAAAGAGTCCAGAGATTCTCTGGATGGCCTTCTCAATATTCCCAGACATGCACAAACAATCCAGCATCTGCAAAACCAGGTCTAAAATGAATGCACTACGAATTTCCTCCACATCAGAGGCTGGTGTACGGTGGCAAAGTGCTGAAAGGGCAGCATCATATGCAACCAACCGATCATCAAGCTGTATCCTACTGTTGATGTACATAAGCCAGAGAGCATAAGATCCTTCATTGTGTTTGACCTGGAGACCAAGAGGAGAAATGTTTCCATACAAAAATTTGTATCTCAATTTTAAAATGAAATTTTTTTAAATATATTTAATTATGGCGTGAAATCAGGGGTCTCAAAGAATGATCAAAACTCAATAGTAATACGATACATGGAAACAAACCTATATATAAATTATCCTCCAAAAAATTTAAGGTGAAATTTTTTATAATATATTTAATTATGGTGTGAAATCAGGATTCTCACATAATGATCAAAACTCAAGACCAAGACAATACATGGGAACATACCTATATCAATTATCCTTGGGATTATCTAGGGGATTCAGGGAGGTCCTAGAGGTGCGAGTATCGCTACCATATGTAATAGTTTCTATTCAGGACCAACCAACAAAAACAATATACAAATCCTGAGTTAATATGGGCAATCACTAGACATGCAGAAACTGACTCACTCTTCATTGTATTTGTCCTCAGAGAAGTAGAATGTCATATAGAATAACATACCGCATGGGAGAACATATCATCCTTCCCATCTGACTTTACATTGCCATAGTAGATAAAAAGATAAATAATCCAAAGAATTTCAGACATCCGATCTGCCTCAAGAGCTCGTGCCAAAACAGAGAGTGCCTGCAAAACTTAAGAATTTTAGACAATTGACAGAAAATAAAAGATTGTAAGCTTGATTAGATACTGCAGATTTAATATGTAAGCAGGCAAGGCTACCTTTTTTATACCCTCTTGATTAATACAGAGAAGAGCCATTTCCACAGATTGGAAAGTATTAGGCAAGGCTTGTTTAAGTTGATTCTAGGGTATAACATGCAAGAAGGAAACAGTAAATGAGAGTGTGAACCAAACAACTAAAGAAAGCAGCTACTCATCTGTGCCGTAAGACGAGTCTCAGAATAGATGCATACAAACATCATCACATATTCTTCAAAGAAATTTTTTGTTACCATCAGAGAACTGATTTAAATGCATATGGCAGATGGATGTAATTCACCAAAATAATAGTGCATAAACAAAAAATAGTTAGAACATTATAAACAAACCATTACGCCATCTCTACTCTGAAAATAGGATGACTGTCTATTCCAACCCTCATGCACCTCAATACGACCATCACTGGTATGCAAGAATTCCACAGGTAACTCCTTCTGAAACATACTTGATAAAGCTAGGGAAATACTGAAGCACTTCCTCCAGCATTGTCCATGTCTCCTAGCTACAACAGACTCATATGAGTGTGAATCAGCTTTCAGAATATCTAAGCCAACTATATAAATTGGTGGAGTCAAATGACACTTGGAAGCACCATTACAATCTTGTCGATGTGTTGTTAATCGAACCTGACAATCTGCAGAAGCAATGGCCTAAGATTGTAAGCAAAAGTGAAAGCTAACAGAAATATTCATTGCAATAATCGTACCAGTACTCTCAGAATCACCATGATGCTGATTCATATTTCCATTAGAGAAATCCTTAACATGCTGCCAAGGACATTCATCATTGTTGCATTTTCCTCGAAGCTCATACATACAGAGTGGCCAGAATGGGTCAACTGCAAAATTGCAGGAATAAGAGCCAGTTTCACTTCCAAAGTAACCCCTATGAGCCTCTTGCTTTAGGCTTGATATCGAAGACCAATCGTGGATTTCGTTAGAGTTGACACAAACACCTTCTCCAATGTAAAAGTTATGTGTGTAGTTCTGTTGATTTCCAGTCAAAGTTGATGTTGATAAACCAACTGATGATCCAACTTTAAGATGACTAAACACGCTCCTCAAAACCAATGGAGGAGAAAATAATGCAGATGTTGTTGAATGGTGAGCTCTCAATCTTAATTCATTTTCCTTAGAATCAGTGGTAGACTGAAATTTCAAAGAACTCCTTTCAGCATGGCACTGATCATCACTCTGGACAGAAGTCTCATGCATACTTCTTTCTGGCTTATCAGTGCCTAGATCTGAACATGAAAATTAATAAATACTAATAAGAAAAGTAAATAGGTAGTAAATCTCATATTTTTAATAGAAAGAAGAGTAATATTATGTATAAAAAAGGATGTGGCATCAAGTGAGTGGTAAGGTGAATTCAAAAAAGTCAAAACAATAAATGTAATTTATTTACTTTATCACTCACTTGATATCACATCACTTTGTATAAAAGGCTTTATATACATAGCATTACTGTAAAAAGAAAGACAACCATAACCATAAGAAATAATTATAGTAATATAATCCAGTTTCTATAACCTTTTGAATCTTATTAAGAAAAAAGGGTGACAACAATAATAGGGATGTACCAAATGCCTACTAGAAACAATGTTCTGTTAAAACGAATTACCTGCACTATCATGGTGCTGGGTCTGTCCTGTTCCTGAGGATGGAACACTGCCATTACTAGTCTGCATTTTGTCACTTCCAATGTCATTGTCAGGACCTCGTTCAACCGAACGATCCACATCATAACATGAATCACCATTCTTTGAAGTTCTCATTCCTAGTCGTGCAAACAGTTCAGACCTCAATGTTGCTTCAAGAAGCAAATCCTTGGAGCCATCAATAGATAATTTATTGTTGACATCATTATTTTGCTCTCCTTCAGAGGTTTGCTCCTTTTGATGATCTTCGAAGTTGTGTTGACCAGATTCATGTTCCAATGGGAATGTCTCTTCATTTTCATCAGCTGAAACATTTAATTCATTAGATGGAGAGCTTAATCCACGAACAAGATTCTTGCTCTTACGAGGCAATGGCGCTGATGTACTAGCATCAGGTTCACTGCAAGGTTCAGACCCCAAATTTTGTCCGTTTGTATGCTGATAAAACACATTGAGGGGACCACCAGTGACACATTGGATATTTGAGTCATAACTTTGTTTAAAACCATCACAGCCAGGCTGCATCTGATGGCTTGATGTCGGAATTGAATCCATATTTTCAGTTATGTGATTTGACAAATCCAATCCATTCCCAACAGGTTCATGGAGCCTGGAGGACAATAGTAAGTTGGATTCATCCAATATAAAAGAACGAAAGCGAGCTGAACAAAATTCTCTCTGACGATAAAGTTTAGTACATTTCACATTAGCCTCAATCAAAGCCCTCTGGGCTTTATTATAAGCTTTAAGAGCATTTCTTTCTTCAATTTCACACCTGCGCCTGTGCTCTTGTGCTTCCTCAAGCTCCTTGTCCAACAATTCCTCCATGTCAAGTATTGATTGCATGTCCATACTACCATGTCCTGAGACATTTACATCACCCCCAGAGTTCCATAAGCTTGTATTATTCACCTGGAATAAAATTTCAGTGCAATTAGAACTAAAACACAAAACAATTGAAAAATCTACAGCACACATGGTAGACTTCCAATCAGTAATCTAAATCGTGGTAATATACCTGATGTATGTTATGGAATGAGGGATCAACTATCTTATCACCAGATACGGCTTTATGATAGTCACTGCTTTTCATTGCATTCTGTTCTCCAGTTGTTGCTTTGTTTGGGAAAGATCTTGGTGGCGAATGTCTACCAATATTACTAGGCTGATTCAATTTCATTCTATCCTGTAAAATACATAATATTAACAAAACCTGAAGCAAATTTCAGAAAATGGTTACATTTTATCTATTTGCAGACAATATAGTTCAACAACCAAGTCTATTCATACATGTGCATGACCATAGACCTCTCCGAACATATAAAATATACAAAAATAAAATAAAGTTCAATATTTCACGAAGCTTCACAATCACCATCTAGCAAAAAGATAAATGCGCACAACCCTTACCACCAAATTTCTACTACATATTTAAGAGAATACTGACCATAGTTGTAACTACAATAAAAGCAAGGCCAACCAAAGGTAGCGAATAAGTAAAATAGGACAAGTTCAGTGGAAAGAATGATAAAACAACATCTCAACAGGCAGGACAGTAGATCAGATACATCCACATAAGTAATTTACTCCTAAAACATTAACTTACTAAATTCTTTGGTAAGGAACTGGACATCACATTTGCTACTGGTGCAGTTTGTTTTACCACAATACCATGGTCCATCCGCTTACTGTTCCTGTCAGATTGATTGCCACTAGAATTGATATCTGCAACTGCAGAAAGGCCCATCTATTGTTATTGCATCTCATATGTTTAATAGTATAAGATTCAGATTACAGAGAAATAAACACTGTTTACCATCTTTCACCGCACTAGTTATATTTTCTAGAACATCAACACGTTTCTCATCTTGCTTGCGCCACCTAACAATGCTTGACTCTATTCTGCTTACTGAAATGTCTTTCCCGACACTTATCTTATTTCTCTCATGCAGACTACCACTCTCCAATGTTGGCTCTTTCACTGGCATAATAGTTTTTGCAGCAGGAGTTTCTTGGTGGCTAACTGAAGTTGGCTGGTGAGAATAAGATCCACTTACTTTCAATCGTTTCTTGTCTGGTTCTTTTCGTTCCAACTGTCCAATGGCAGCAGAAGTTGATTGATAATTCCTGGCAGCTTCATTGCTTAAATTCATAGCATTATAATCCCTACTCGATACTCCAGCCAAATCTTTATTTTGCTGGGCAGCCTTAAGCTTCAGTTCACTTTCCCGAAGTGCTATCTGCTGCCTCAAGTCCTGAAGCTTACTGTTATTCAAACCCACTCCATGGTCAAAACCACGCTCTTGGCTTCCTAAATTTTTTTTTGGTGCAATAAGATTTCTAGCTCGAGATCCTTGCTCAGCTGACAGGTGAACAGCACCCTTGGAATTGTTTCCTCCATGAATTTTTGGCATTGATGAGATGAATTTGCGATTGGAAGTTAATTTCTTGGACATTACTTTGTTTAAATTTTTTGCATTTTGATGTAATTTGTTTGATTTTACGACTGATAAAGCAGGTGATTGTCCATTGCCATCCATCCTTGCCATGTTGGATTTATTTTCAACTGCATTCTCTTGTCTGTAATTTTCAGAATCACTGCCACTATCATCATCTGAGAAGCTTATAACGAGGTTATTGTTCAACCCTGAAGTAGGAAACCATCCAGGATTACCAGGTTTAAATGTCACTCGATTCTTCTCAAAATTCTTTCGATTATTTGGCTGAATGGAAGCTCGAGACTGAACATCAACAGAGCTGGAAAGTTTATTTCCAGAAACATTCTTCGCTGTAAAGTTAATATAAATCCATCAGAGGATATTTAGGAACAAGCATTCAGCGATTTGCACAAATACAATATCTTAATCTCCAAGATGACACAAAGCATAACTATGACAAAGCACTATGAAACTGATAAACAAGTACACAAGAATCAAGAGGGGTTTGATTCTAATCCCATCATAACAAGGCAAAAGACTATATGACCAGTTCTTGTAGTAAAGAGTCAGAGAAGGAAATAGAAGCAGCAGAAGGCGCAGCTCATCTGGAGAGCAACTATTAAGTTCTTTAATACGAACCGTCATGTTATTATTAATTTCACTGATAAGATATTTAAATTATTACCATTTCAATAAGTTAAAAAGAAAAATGTATAAGCATCACTTAATGCACATAAAAGATCCAATAAACTTGCAAAATTCTTTCAAAAAATTATTGACAGGAACAAGCTCTCAGTACATAGCCTTGCAATTCAAAATGTGAATAGGAGTCAAAATGGAACTGTATACTAACAATACAAACTCTAAAAGTAAAAGATCATAAAACTTTGACACCAAGAAAAAGGATTTGATAATAAGACGGAATAAAATTCTTATCACATTAGATGGCTTGTGAACCTCAAGGTGACTAATTAGTGGTAAAGTCACTTAACTCTGGTTCCTAAGAAGCATTAGGTCTAAGATTTGGATCCCAATGGCACCAATTCCCGCGGGCTATGGCTTGAGGTTACCGGTCCCATGGACTAACAACACAGTTCTTTAAAAAAAAAAAAAAAAGAATTCTGAGGCTTACCCGTCTGTGCAAATTTGTTTGTTGCAGTTGCCAAAATTTTCCTTCCAGGAGGCGCAGCGGTACCTCTAGATTGTGCAACAGAGCTAACAATGTTTTCCTATGGGACAGAAATTGCTAACTCATTCAGATATTAAACAACATATTCTGCAACAATATTCGTCAAGGAAAAACCATGCTAATAAACAACGATTTTAATAAAATTTTGTTAAGTATTACACTAAAAACCAACCAGTACTATTTAAACTAATATCACAAATTCAGTCTACCGAAAAATAATATCATAATTTACTGAAATTACCATTGAAAATTACTAATATACACAATCAATTTAGCCACCAAAATAAATTATAATAAAAAGAAAGACTAGTTCAAACTGAATTGATCTAAAAAGAAGGCTTGTCATAATTTGTATAATTTCACGCATCTATATAGAAAAATTTCCGATTCCAAGTCGAAGATCTTAAAAAAAAAATGAAAAACAAGTACTTAGCTAACCAGAAAAGACTTCCATTCTCAAGAAAGCAACGCAATAGAAAACATTAGATTGATCGAGCAATTTTCTTTTCATTTCCGCCGCTTTCTCAGCAACCAAACAACAAGTACGTTATTAAAACCAAAAAAAAAAAAAAAAAGAATGTACGTATCTGAAAATTGCTTTAATGAACATGAGATTAAAAACCGGAAACAACTAATTAGGGTTTGTGATGAAGCAGAATACGTCGTCATCTGATGAAGAGAGCTCGCCTTCTTCTCTGGTCTTCGCTGTGAGCTCTCTGTCGGACTTCGCATTCGCTGAAGACGAGGCCGCCATAGCTTTTGGTCTACCCTCAGTCGTGTCCTCCATTTATTGCTTTCTTTCTTTCTTTCTTTCTGCTGTATTTGTTTCTCTCTCCGGAAACTTTCCTTTCGTAATTTTTTTTTTTTTTTTTAATCTCTAGATAAAACGATAAGTTTTGAGTACTGTGCTTATTCTCAGCGCGAGACGAAGAGGAAATTACAGAGAAAAGGATCGAGAAACACGAAAACGAACTCGAGCGGCACTACTTGTTGTTCTAAAAGTACTAATATATCCTTGGATAGCTTGGAAATTACAGGATGTGTCCAGACGCCCAATATTGAATTGAAGATTATGACGACTCTTCAAATACAGAAGTGAATGTCCCCCGTAGCACGCACCCTCCATACGAGATGATGATAAGTTCTCATTCTTTTTTTGTTTATTGAGAATTCCATGGAAGATTTGTTAAATATATATTTTAATAGAGTTATTTCGTGAGTTTAATTGATTTTGATTTTCTTTTAAAAAAAAAAATTAATAAATTGTGAAGCTAATTTAATATAAGGGGTTAATATCATGACTACCCTTAAGGTTTTGATTAATTTTGGCCACCGACATCTTTTATGATTTTATTTAATATCCACCTTATATCTTTTTAAATTAATCAGCGATCGCCTCAAAATTAAACAAATTTTGAAGGTGTAATCATCTTTAGTATTTTACTATCTCCATGGTATAACAGTTGAAGAACTCCTGCATTTTTTTTCTCACTAACCTACTCTTGACATCTTCATTCATTTTTTTGTTCTCAATATTATGTATTTCTCACTCTTCTCCTCTTCAAAGAAAAATCAAACCTTTATCATCGTCTACACTATTAATATCATCTTTCTTTTACGTAGTTGGTTCAAGAAACCGCCTTATACTTCTTTTCTAACTAATACACCATTTTGTAATTTTCTTTTTTCACATGGATGAACAAATCTGACTTTATTTTCTTATTAAAATATTTCCTCGTAGACTTATCCATCTCCACATTATTTGAGCTAGGTTGGCTCACTTTTGTTTCCTCTTTCCAAAAATAAAAAGTAAAAATTGGTCCAATTATCAAAACCCAATTCTAACGTGTTCGAATTTTCAGGCGATTTAGAAGAGTTAAATCAAACAGATCGTCCGCAAAAAGCTTGATTGTGTAGAGATTCAGCTAGATGACTAATGATCACGCATTAAAGTGGATAGGGGGAGGGAGTTCTGTCGTTTAATGTTGTTGGTAGTAAGAGAGCAAGTGTTTGTGAAGATAATGAAGAAGAAATTACGAGTTTTGGGCGCAAGAAAAGCGGAGACATATTGCTTAGATAAACTGATTTTGTCATTTTGCTACTTTTATTGATTATAAGTTGTTGCCATTGTTGCCGTTAGGAGCTTCATGTTTATGGAAAAAAGAAAATGAGGAAGCTCTTAGTAAAAGGAAATTTATTAGACAATCTATATATCTATATAATCCTGAAGCATTAGCTTATATAATTGACATGT
>JANKKB010029463.1:0-23946 GCA_026225775.1 Bursera palmeri | reverse complement strand
TTAATAAAAATCTCCCTGTGGATACGATACTTGGACTTACCGAGGACTATAATTAAGACTACCCACACTTGGGTAACACTTTCTAAGATGTAGCACCAAGAACCCACAAGACAGGCCATTTCCGTTGTAGAAGAGAAAGGCCGAATATTGATCTCTTTCAAACACCCTTCTTCCAGCTTCTCGTTACAGTTGTACTGGTAGAGATGTTTGGGGGTGGAAATGAAGATAGGGGCAAAGGGTTTATAGTTCGGATCATCTATAATCTCCCTGAAGTATTTGCAAACATTTTTACAGATAAGAAGTGATTACGCACTTACTAGGGAAAAAACTACAAGACAGGCCCTTTCCGTTGCAGAAGAGAAAGGCCGAATATTGATCTCTTTCAAACACCCTTCTTCCAGCTTCTCA
The DNA here is from genome assembly GCA_026225775.1 of Bursera palmeri. Classification (NCBI taxonomy): domain Eukaryota; kingdom Viridiplantae; phylum Streptophyta; class Magnoliopsida; order Sapindales; family Burseraceae; genus Bursera; species Bursera palmeri. Next base: position 23,538 of record JANKKB010029463.1, on the reverse strand, counting down.
TTACAGTTGTACTGGTAGAGATGTTTGGGGGAGGAAATGAAGATAGGGGCAAAGGGTTTATAGTTCGGATCATCTATAATCTCCCTGAAGTATTTACAAACATTTTTACAGATAAGAAGTGATTACGCACTTACTAGGGAAAAAACTATATGAAGAGCATCCCGTGACAATTCCAATATCTCCATGAATGGATGCCAATCTTTCTTGAATGAGTCTCAACTTTTAGAAAGTAAAAGGGCATTTGAGTCTCTCTTTATTGTTCTTATTTTCTTTGTCTCTTTATATCGAGAGGCTTATCGACCTTTAGAAAAATTTAACGATAAAATTTTGAAAAATTTCTGATTTCAACGTCATAATTTTGAAAATTTTTAGATTTCAACATTATAATTTTGAAATTTTCAGATTTTAACGTTAACATTTAAAAAAGTTTATTGGTTTATATTTAATATTTAGAGTCACTTATATGATACGAAGGGAGATCAGTGTTTCATGAGATAATTTTAGATTTTAATGTTAAAATTTTGAAAATTTTCTTCCGTTTATATTTAATATTTAAAGTCACTTATATGATGGATATGATGGGAGGTTTGTGTTTCATGAGACCTAATAGAAATAAATGTAAAATCACTCACCTAATAATTAATCACACCTTATATAATAAACCATAGCATTATAAAGTTTTTCCTCAATAATAAGAAATTCCATTGAAAGACCCAGATTCAACGAAACCAACAGATAACCTAAAGAGAAAGTCCTATTCTTAGTCCACACCGTGTATCTAGTGACTGAAATGCAGCGCGTATCCATTTGATTATCCCTTTCGCAACTTATTAATGAAAAATTACTAATTACTTGTTTGCCAAAATCTAAAATCACGACACGGACGACTACGAAAGAAACTATAAATCACCTTTTCTGCGATTTGATACGAAATTAAAAATCGGCCACATCACATCGAAGCCCTGAAACATCCAAACACAAGAAAACGAAACCAAAGCAAAATCAGATCGATGCGTACAACTGGGAAGCATTTCAGAAAAAGAGCAAAAAAATGTAACGTATCTCTACGGATTGATTGGAGCGCTGCTGAATTCTGATAAACAGCTTCTGTACAACATACACTTAGACTTCATCTCTCGCTCGACTCAGTTTCTTCTCTGTTTTCTCTTCTTTGCTTTCTCTCTCGCTGAACGAACAGGAAAACGAAACCAAAGCAAAATAAGATCGATACGTGCGCTGTTGGATGCTTCTGATAAACAGTTTTTGTACAGAGTACACTCAGTCTTTATCTCTTGACGACTACGAAAGAAACTATAAATCACCTTTTCTACGATTTGATACGCAATAAAAAATCGGCCACATCGTATCTAAGCCCTAAAACATCCAAACACAGGAAAACGAAACCAAAGCAAAATCAGATCGATGCGTACAATTGTGATTGGAGCGCTCCAATCAATATAGAGAAGCTGTTTACATTTCATGAAAAGAGCAAAAAAATGTAACATATCTGCGGATTGATTGGAGCGTTGCTGGATGCTTCTGATAAACAGCTTGTGTACAGAGTACACTGAGGCTTCATCTCTCGCTCGACTCAGTTTCCTCTCTGTTTTCTCTTCTTTGCTTTCTCTCTCGCTTGACTCAGTTTCCTCTCTGTTTTCTCTTCTTTGCTTTCTCTCTCGCTCAACGAATAGGAAAACGAAACCAAAGCAAAATCAGATCGATGAGTACAACTTTGAAGCATTTCAGGAAAAGAGATAAAAAATGTAACGTATCTGTGAGGGTTGATTGGAGCGCTGCTGGATGCTTCTGATAAACAGTTTGTGTACACTCAGGCTTCATCTCTTCCTCGACTCCGTTTCTACTCTGTTTTCTCTTCTTTGCTTTCTGTCTCTCTCGCTCTGCTTCGTTTTTTTTAATTATTAGCCTCAATTTTATATTATTTGGTTGTCTCGTAACCGTTACCAATTCAAAATTTGCCATCTTTTGAAATGCGGATCCCGCAAAACTAGTGTAGGCTCTGGATTCCAACCCGTTACAGTGGGCTTAACCTCTTTATTTTGGGGATATTTATTTTGGACCCTTTAAAAATTGAAAAGCCACTCCACATCTTAATATAAAACTAACATTTACTCCCAAAACTTAACTTCCGTTAGTTATATTTAACACTAATACAGTAAAATTCAGGATAAATATATAAATACTCATCTGATATGCTAAAAACAATAAATTTACTCCTTTGATTATAAAGTTGTATAAAGACCTCATTTTATAATCTTTTGAAACTAATTAACATTAAAAGACATTATCGAAATTTTATTTATTAAAATAATATAAAATATTTAACAATTAATATAAATATTATAAAAAATTATAAAAAATAATAAAAATTTATTTCGTTTATTAAATAATAATTATAAATGTAGCTAATTTACTAAATAATTTTAATAAATTAAACAAGTAAATTATTTATTAAAAACTAAATAATTTTAGCTTCATTACGAGGACATTATCGATATTTTATTTACTAAAATAACAGAAAATATTTAAAAATTAATAAAAAATTTTATAAGAAATTACAAAAATAATAAAAATATATTTCATTTACTAAGTAATATTTATAAATTTAACTAATTTAATAAATAATTTATATAAATTAAGCAAGTAAATTATTTACTAAAAACTAAATAATTTTAGTAAATTAAGTAAATAAACTTTAGTAAATAATTTACTAAAAACTAAATAATTTTAGTAAGTAAAATTATTTAGTAAATTATTTAAATTTTATAAAAAATTATTTAGTATATGAAATAGATTTTTGTTATTTTTTATAAATTCTTTATAATATTTTTATTAATTATTAAATATTTTATATTATTTTAATAAATAAAATATCGATAATGTCTTTATAATGTTAATTAGTTTCAAAGGTTTATAAAAAATGAGGTATTTATGTGACTTTATAATCAAAGAGGTGAATTTGTTATTTTCAGTATATCAGATGGTGTTTATATATTTGTCGTGAGTTTTACTGTAGTATCGTTAAGTATAATTAACGAAAGTTAAGTTTTGGGGGTCAGTATTAGTTTTATGTTCAGATGGGATGTGGTTAATGACTTTCCAATTTTTCTAGGGTCCAAATGAAATATCTCATTTATTTTGGGTTTTAAAGGGAGCTGTCAAGGGGCCCGAAATTATATAAAATAAAAAAATAATAATTAAAATTACAGAAGGTTTTTCAAAAATAATTATTTTATATAAAATTTAAATAAGGTAACTTTGGAGAATTTTTTTTTTAACAGTAAAATCTTCCATGAGTGGCAGTACAGCAGGATAAACCTTATTATAAATTGTTGTATATTTAAATTATTATTTATTTTTTTAATCAGTTTTCCGTTAATTTATTATATAATCTCCCGCCAATAGCCTTATTTAAAGAGTAAAGCTGTTCGAAAGCAACTCTTCTGCTTTAGGTTTTGAAAACCGAAGCTTGAAATGGGAAGCAAGAAGAGAAGAAGGAGAGAGAAACGACCCACCACCATACACCCCAAAAACAATTACTCCGAGAACCCACCCGATTTCGCACGATTGGCTTCTCTCTACCCGTCTTTTGAACCCTTTGTTTACTACTCTCATGATGGCAGACCCAGAATTGACTGGACTGACTTTAACGCCACACGAGAGCTGACCCGCATCCTCCTGCTCCACGATCACGGCCTTAATTGGTAATTGTATTGTTTTTCACCTGCTTTGAAAAAGGTTCTTTTTTTTAGTGAATGCTTTCATTTTGTTTGATAAAATGTCGCTGTGAATGGGCTTTTTACGTTGGTGGTTTCTTTTTCCCCATTTTGTTGCATCTTGTGTGGGTTTCTAATGGTTTCTATGGAGACTGAACTGTGCAAGTCTGGTTTACAGAAACTTTTTTTTTGTAAATTCAACTACGAAGCTACTACAAAAAATGGTTGTAAACGACCCATATTGAATTCTGAAGAAATTTTTGGAAATTTCTTTAATCAAATTTTGGGTTAAAAAAGAAAAAAAAAATTGTTGAAAAGTGTTGGAAGAATATAGCAGATTGGCATTCTATTGGATGGAGCTTGCTTTGTGTTTTCTGGGCTGTGTGCTGCTTTTTCTAATGGAGGATTTTTTCTGAACTTGGACATTGCATGAAATGGTGGAATGTTGACGGAAATTTGGACTTTCTGATCTTTGGTTTTAAGGAGCCCTTTTTCTTTGTCTACTAGTTTTGCTGTTTCTGCCACATGAGGCATTTTTCTTTTTAATAGTAAGGTTTTTCTTTTAAATTCTTTGATTTACGAGTTGATTTACTCAGAATTTTTTTTTATAATTATAAATTTAATTTTATGTGAATTAATCGTCTAGGTGGATTCCTGATGGGCAGCTGTGCCCTACAGTGCCCAACAGATCCAACTACATTCATTGGGTTGAAGATCTTCTCTCTTCTGACATCATTCCAAGAAGTAACACCACTGGCAGTAATGTGAGAGGTTTTGATATAGGAACTGGAGCGAACTGCATTTACCCACTTGTTGGTGCTTCTCTTCTTGGGTGGAGTTTTGTTGGTTCAGGTAGCATTTTTAGCATTGTTATTTGTAATTGGAGTATTCACAGTTTTGTATTTCTCTTGCAAAAATCTATTTTAGTTTTGATGTAGTCGAACTTGGATGCAGATGTGACTGATGTAGCATTAGAGTGGGCAGAGAAGAACATTAAAAGTAATCTGCATATTTCTGGACTAATTGAAATTAGAAAGGTTGAAAGTTGTGAAAACACCATTTCTATCAAGGAACCACTCAATGATAAGTCAGCACCTGGTGAAAGAAAATTGGATTTGAATGGTCATATTGATGAGGACGCAGAGCCTTTGTCATCATCTTCATTAGATTTGCCTACTAGTGCGAATAAGAGTTATCATGGACCACCTATACTTCTTGGTGTGGTTAGAGATGGTGAGAAGTTTGACTTCTGCATGTGCAATCCTCCATTTTTTGAGACCATGGAGGAAGCAGGACTGAATCCGAAAACTTCTTGTGGTGGGACTGCTGAGGAGATGGTTTGTCCTGGTGGAGAACATGCTTTTATTACTCGTATTATTGAAGATAGTGTAGAATTGAGGCAAACTTTTCGGTATGATTTCTATCTACTTCTTGTGCTTCTGTCCATGCCTTCCACTTTATGTTTGATTATATGGAAAATTATCGTCTGTGTTTCATACTTTCTGTATAGGTGGTATACTTCAATGGTTGGGCGGAAATTGAACCTTAAGTCTTTAATATCAAAGCTTTGGGATGTTGGAGTTACGATAGTAAAGACAACTGAATTTGTCCAAGGCCAAACATGTCGATGGGGGCTTGCTTGGTCTTTTGTACCTCCTATCCGGAAGATAATATCATCTCATGTGGCTGAAAAGAAAATCCTGTCTTTTATGCTTGAGGTTTGATTATCTTTTTCCTTTTTTTAGTTTTTATTTATTTTTAGATTAACAAACTTATACTGCTTGATTTTGCAAACTTGAAGCTATTACTTTGTTACATGAGGAATTCATGTATTACGCAGAAAACTCAATGTTTGCTTGACTGGAATTTCTTGAACGAGTTACTTACTTTTTCTGACTGCAACTTTAAAATTAAACCTTTAACATAATTGGAATGATGTCTGAAAAGTTATATTGTTGATGAGAGTCAAATTTAACTATTTTCAATTTAAACCTCATCCTCCCCGCATAGAAGTTAAAATGCTAGCTAGTAAGTCAGACCCCTCATATATGGGATAACTAACTTGCTTTGCCAGATTGGGTTATCTTCTCTCACTCTAGGTTGTGACTTCTTACAGCCAGAATATTAAGACAAGATAAAGGAAAATGCTGCACCAGATATTCCTCTTACAATATAATGAAGGCTCATATAAGTCTACATTCAAGCAAACTATGTACATTTACACTTTTATCTTATGTACTGCACACACATGCCCATTTATGTGTTAATGCCAAATTCTAATTGGGGCTGCATTACTTTAAATGTAATTTTTGAGGCTGTACTGGTCATACCAATAGAACATCTGACGATTAAATACAATTTTACATATAGGGTGTTCAACGCCAATTCAGTGCCATTGACGTATTGCATTCAATCGAGTCATTTTTCAGAATTACTGGTGCATCTTGTAAATTGAACGCCTCTTCATTCACTATCGATGTAAGAATTACCATGAATCAGTATTTTTTATTAATGTGTCAAATTTATAGTTTATGTACCTTTTCTGTGTGTTTACTTGTGGTATAAACTCATTTCTATAGATTGCTGCATTAAAAAGTCGCTGTGATGCAATCTTGAAGAATGAGGACAATCATGTTGCTGAAGCTGCCAGTGGCAAACATTTGCAAGGGAATTCTGATGGTCCAAGTTGTTTGGACATTCCTCCAACTTCCTTGTGTTTTCGTGTTTCGGTATGGTTGCTTACCCTTGAATAAAATAGGACATATGGTTGCTTACCCTTGAATGAATGGAGTCCCATTGTTAAATTCATTACTGAATTTTAGTATTATTTTCAAAGGTCTTTCAGCAAATCCCTGGGACACTTCTGGTGAAAGGATCATTACAGCAAAGAGATAGCACACTTCCAGGTATTTACTCTCATTCTTTTTTCTTTTTGTATTTATAGATGATGTTCTTACTATAATATTAACAGAAGGTTCTTTACTGCTTACCTAATAGTTCAGTCATACAAAATGTCTCTCTCTCAAAACTTTTGTTTCATTCCTTCTGCTTATACTTATGACCTAGTAGCTTGTTTCTAGTTAACCTTACTTTAAGTTCATTACTCACACATACTAGCAAAATAAATTTTTCTCTAACTAGGGTGAGGTGACCTAATGCATATATATTGCTCAGAGAATCTGCTGTTACTTGACACAAGGAGCTCTATATTCTCTTCCCTTCTACACTGTTGAAACAGAGAATTATATATTATTAAGTTGTTCTTGCTCTATTGAAGCTTCACCTGTCTTCTGAAGCAAATTTATTGAGTTGTGAGCTACTCTCTTTGCAGGTAAATTCTCCTCAGTGTTCCAACAATTGGAGGACGATTTGAAATATAAATTTTGTAGAGAAAAAGCCACCGTCAAGTATATTTAATCTCTTTCCCCATTGCAGCATTAAGGTTTGATAAAGTTGCTGCTTAGTGCTTATACAACAGTAGTTATTTCTAAGATTTCACTTGTAGATGTATGCCTCTTTCAATTAGACGTAGCAAAAGAAATACTAGATCAGGAACAGCCATCTTATTTGGAGGAACACAAGGAAATTATATACTCTCTGTTCAAGTAGACAGCTCTGCTCATTCTTGTGATTATTGACAAAAACCCCTTCTTTTGACACCATCCTATCCCCCCATCCCCTGAAATAAATGAAAAGTGGCTCTGTAATACTAGATCTTCAAGTATATTCAGTTACCATTTCATTTAATGTCTTGTTGGGTTAAAGTAATTCATTGCTTATTCTAGCCATTTATGGCTCTAAAGTGCCAACTGCGTGTTCTAATCTAATGAAACAAACTGCTTAGAGAGCTGAAAACATATGGTTGGCATGTCTGCTTGTTCTAATCTAATGAAACATCGAGGAATGTTAGGAAGAACTGTACAATATTTAAATTTTCTCCCCCTTTCCTCCCTTGTCTTTCCCGCATATTTTAAGTGATTTTGGTTTCAACTTCCAGCAACATACTACAGAAACAGAACAAATCTGTGTTTGAGATTTAATACGAAGCTTCACTTATAATTTTGAAAACAGGCCATTCCGGTAGCTATTCTAGGTGGCTTCATAAAGAAAAAGAAAAAAATTGGTGGCAGATTCTGCAGTTAACAGAACAAGGGCTCTTTGAAACAGATAAACCAGAGAAACCTACATAACTGCAATGGAGGAATAAACAAGTTTCTAATTGCACCAAGGCAACATAACTTCAGGCAACCATTTATATACTCTATGCACATCGCTACCATTCAATACACACAGCAAACAAATTCGTAGAAAAATTTATCGAAAAAAGCAAAAGAATGGTGGATGAAATTGGACTATTTCTCAAGCCTTGCCTTCAATCCTGGCGTGTGTAAACCCAACACAAGCATCAACAAAGTCCTCATCGATGAAATCTGTGGAGTAGATCTGCAAGCGATCAGCACATCCCCGGGAGACACATTGGTTGATAAACAGCCTAGCGTATCCTTGAATCCTCTTTGACACAGGTTTAACACACAATACAGGGTTATCTGCCTGAGGAGTAACAGTGTTCTCGACCCGGTAAAAGAATTTCCTTGACAAAACCGGTGGCTGCTTACTCAAATGATTCAAATTGTTCTCAATTTTCGTTGCAGGCAAGTCTGTGTCTGTCCAGTTATCCTTCAAATAACCAGTACTCCACAGGGGCCCTCCAGGCTTCGGCTGAGGTGTCGTCCTTGGTTTCCATACGCAAATCACTCTCTTTGGCAAAACTTCTGCAATAGTTTTGCCAAATAAATGATCATCCTGGTGGATAAGAAACTCTCCGAGCTGCTCTTCCAAGAACTTGTCAAAACCAGGAGGGTCCTTGTGGTTGAACTCTGTGCGGATTTCTAGAATTATAATCTCGGACTCGGTCTCTGACAGGAACTTCTTGATGTCTTTGATCACAACATCAATGCTGTAACTCGACAGGGGTCCATGACAAACCCTCCGATCCTCCTGAACCCGGATATCAAGAACTCTGGTGCCCAGGACAAGCTGACCATAGACAGATAGAGATTGGCATTGAGCAAAAGGGCGAGACAAGCACGGAATTCCAATCTTGTTGGTGGCAGAATCATGAGTTCCCGGCCACACAATCTTGCATATGTGAACCTTCTCAGGGTTGAGACCTTTCATCCAATTCTTCCTGTCTTCTGGGCAGTAATCACAGCCTGGAAACTCAACGCCACAGCTTTCACGGAGGTCAACAAGAGTCTTCTTCTGGGTTGAGACTGCTTTGCGCCGCTCAACCTGCTTGGAAACCTGAGAACCCATCAGAGGAAAAAGGAGAAGGAAACCCTGAAAAAAATTTCTTCTTTGTTATTTCTTTCTCCTTTTTCTTCCAGGAAACGTAACAAGCTGTGAAAATAATGAAGGCTTTGGTTTTTGAGATTTAATGCGTTGCATTATAAGGTAGATGAATAGAGTTGTTGTGGGGTTAGACTTCTTGGATTGTAGAGAGAAATGGAAAGAAATAATCAAATTTTTTTCTACACTTATAATTTCCAATGTTGTTAATTGATCATTGTCGACTTAGTGATGGAAAATGATGTGAAAGTTGTCTTTAGCATTGGTGGGCCTGTCATGGTTGCATTATTGGTGGAGTGTTTGATAGTTGTTTCTCTCTGGTTGGTCCACTTGTATGCTAAATGCTTTAAACATCCAAAGAATTGTTTCAACTACTGTTGGTTGATCGAATTCATCGAATCCAATTTAAGTACAGCTATTAAGATAGTAAAATTTTAATTAGGATATAATCTAATTTGAACTTATATGGCCAATTTTTAGCCGACTGAGCCAAAATTTTTTTGGATTTGACTAATTGACTTCCTTGATATACCATCTGGGTTGTAACTTCTATGTTAGAGGTGGTATTTTTGGACAGTATAAAGATCGCCGTTAACATGATAAGGTTTTGATAGCCATGAATCACGATCATCATTTAGAATCCATCATTCTCTCTCTCTTCGTTTTATTTGTTAAAGTTTGATGGTCGTAAAGAAATGTTTAAAGTCAACTAAGAATTGGTAGTATTGCTAGAAAATTAGTCACATCGGTAGATTTTTATCATTTCGTTTGTATATATAGATACAAATGAATCAATCGTTTACATGACCAAATTTTGTCCTTCTAAACTGAAAGATTAAGCTATGCTAAATTATAAATAAACATTAATTGAATAGTTGCCACATGGCCAACCAATGTTTCGTAATGTGACCAAATGCATAATGTTATCTTATAAATTTCTTCCTGCTAGGCTTTCATGAGTTGGTGCAACCACCACATTTGATAAAGACATGTAATCATGACTATAATTTGAAGAAATCCCCACAAACTGGCCTTAAAAGTTGGAAGATCAAACGTATGAGTCACCCCTTAATCAATCAGTGAGCAATGACGAAAGATTTATATTCCAATGTTAGGCCTTACAAGTGCTGCACAATCCAAAATGGTAGATAACCAATTTACCATCCACTTACTGCTCCCTCAGAGTAAATCATGATCATCCCTATCCTGCCTGTAGATCAACCATTCAGATGGGTCAGAAATTAATGCTGATGTTTTTTAGCTTGCTTTCTGATGTAAAAGTAAAAGATTAAAGATGAGCTAACCTTATGGATGAAGAGAGAACCCCAACCTGTAAAAGGTATAGATGACCACACAATAATTTGAGTGAGCTTGCTTTTTCACCTAAAGGAGAACATTTATTAAGATCTAACTCTCATGGGGTCTACCATGCGCACAGATCATTTGTTGTCTCTCATGGTCAATGATTAACAGTAATAGTAACTCATTAATGGAGATAGAGGCAAAATAAAACAAGAGAAACAGACGGACTATGAGAATTCATAATAGACTAAACAAATTTACATGGGACATGACATATTTCTTCTGCTCTGTTTTCATTCACAGGTGGAAGGGATGAAACAATTGATATTCATTACAGCTGATGTGAAGAATGTCAAAATATACATTTGGAAAGATCTTCAGATAGTATTGCCATTCCATGTAATTCATAGGACCATTTACAGTAATCAGTACTCCACACCTGACATGAGATACGATAAAATGGGCCCTTCAGGTTTTCAAGGAACCATACGAGAACAGAGCATGTAATTCTGAGAAGAAATCGTAGATTTCTGATGAGTCAAGAAAAGTGCATCTGCAAAAGAATGTCTGGAAAATCATTATAGCACAAATTCGAACAATAAGCAGATCCTCTGTTGTACGATATTACTCCCTTCTTGTCCCCCACCTCCTCCTTAGTCATTGTAGATTTGTTGAAAGTCTTTCACCATTGATGGTGTCTTAACAACCATTAAATTACCATAAATGTACCTAACAATAATTAATAGGATGTCATAATTTAACAGATGGATTCATTTTTTAATTTCTCATTGCAATACAGTTACCTAAAACAATCCTAATTCCTAATAAATTGCAGAACTAAGATATCAAATAAAATGAAACATCTTATCATCAATATTTAAAAAATTCCCATAAATCCATTAATTATTAAAAACAAATATTTGTGGGTTGAAGCTGTTTGGGAAAGGGGAGAATTAAAATATTCTGCAGTATAATTTTACAAACAAAATACAGATTATATTTTACAGAACATCACATTTTTGTCTATGTATGTGAAAGAGAATTCTAGAGAAGGCAATTAGTCGCACCTGTTGGCAGTACTGAAACATTTTACGTTATTATGCAACTAAGAAACAAATGGAGAATGGTTATCTTATCAATTATGGCTGCCGTGGTTTCATAATTTAGCCATTAATATGATTTGCTATATTATCTGTAAACACATCATGCATTCTTTGACTCTGTCAGGTTGCCGGGGGGGCCTTGCCGTGTTGGAAATTTCTATCAAGCCCGGTTTTAATTCTCACAACATTTGATTTTCATTGTATACTTAAAGTTTTGGGAGGAAGAACCCGCATTGTATATGTATAAATTCAATCAAGGTACCTACCCAAAAAAATAAAATAATAAAAATATTTTTGAAAATTCCAGTTAAGGCAGTACAAGCCATTACATGTACGAAACAACTCCATGCCAGATAAAAATCTAGTACGATATGGACAAAGATTGAAAATGAAGAAATTTTCTTTACTAACTTTATTGAATAAATCTTTGGAGAGAAATATGGCACAAGAGAAAATACACTATCATTCAGAAGGTCAGCCATCTAACCTTCGGAGAGACCTCACAACTATGCCGTTCTGCAGATTTTAGTTCTATGGAATCTAAATAAACTAATCTCTGATGCCAAAGTGGTGGCTCATTTGACAAAGTAAACAAAAATGTTACAAATCCTGGACAATTGAGGAGAAATTGAATTCCTGTAGCTCTGCTAGCAAACATCCGAGCAAAAAGTGAAATGAGGAATTTCTAGTTTCCTATATCAAGTGACGGAGCATCTTCTTCAATCTGACCAGCCAACTGTTCCAAAACTGAGTATATTACATCTTTCATGGGATGCAACCTATCTGATACGGTGAAAGCATGTATCTTATTTTCAATTTCTATCCAACTAACTGCTCGCTCTTTCTTTACACATCTTTCATCCATAAGGTATCTGACCCTCTCTACGAGTTCCCATCTGCCAAGGGCAGAATATAGACTTGAAAGCAGAACATAGGCTGCAGAGGACTGAGGCTCCAACTCAATGAGTTTTTCAGCTACTTTTCTTCCCAGATCCATATTTCCATGGATTTTGCAAACACCAAGTAAGGCATTCCAAAGATAAGCATCATGTTTACATGACATGTTTTCAAGCTGATTTATCAACTGGTCAAAACATCCAGCTCGGCCCAAGAGATCAATTAAGCAAGCATAATGTTCTGGATTAGGAACAATGCCATGATCATGAGTCATGGACTCAAAATACCGAAGCCCTTCCTGCACTAGACCTGAATGGCTACATGCATTGAGAATCACAACTAAGGTGATCCTGTCCGGTTTCACACCCAATTTAACCATTTCATCAACAATCCATATTGCTTCTTCACCACAACCATGCTGTGCTAAAGCAGAAATCATTGTGTTCCATAACACAGAATCTTTCTTATTACCTGCATAATTGAAAACCCGCCTTCCAAGTTCAAGACATCCACATTTCGAATACATGTCAATGAGAGAACTCGTAACTATTGTATTGGGTCTAAAACTTGTTCGTATCAAATAACCATGTATTTCTTTACCATGCCTAAGCGAAGCTATACTAGAACAAGCACAAAAGCAACTACTAAAAGTAAATTGATCAGGTCTAATGCGAAGAACCATCATCTTTGCAAACAATTCAAGTGCATTATGCCCTAAACCACTTCTAACATACCCAGAAATCAAAGCTGTCCATGAGACCGGATTCTTCTCGGGCATCTTGTTGAACAACTCACTAGCTGACTCCATATCCCCCCATTTGGCATATCCTGAAACCAAAGTGGTCCAAGCAAGAACATCCCTCACTTGCATTTCATCAAAAAACCTCCTAGCATCACTCAACTCTCCACACTTTGCATAAGCATCAACAACAGAACTCGAAATCACCATATTATACACAAACCCAGTAACCAAAACCTGCCCATGAACCTGCCTAGTGAGCATGAACTCCTCCATTTTCACGCAAACAGTCAAAACACCAGCAAAACTGAACTCATTGTACCCAATAGACACCCTCCTCAGCCCTTTGTAAAATCTCAAACCCTCATCGACAGCCCCACTCTGCGCAGACCCTATAATCATCGTATTCCACGAAACAACATCTCTCTCCGCCATTTTGTCAAACAACTTCCTAGCAGCCTTCATCTTACCCAATTTCATATACCCAGAAAGCATACCATTATAAGTATACAAATTTCTCACGGACATTCTATCAAACAACTTACGTGCGTCAACTTCGCTACCGCATTTGAAGTACATATCGATTAAATGATTCGATAAGAACGCATTGGGCACTTTGCGTCCGGTTAGCCTCAAATGGAGGTGGACCCACTTGCCCAGCTTCAAAGACTTTGTTTTCGCGCATTGTTGCAAGAGAAAAGCTAGGGTTTGCGAGGGCAAGCGGAAGCCTTTTTGTGCTAATAAATCGAGAGAAGAGATGGCTTGAGAGAGATGGCCGCGAGAGACGAGACTGAGGAAGGATTGGATGAGGCAGACTTTGGGAAGCTTCTTCCGACAAATACCAAGTGGCGTGCGATTAGAGGGCATTGGCAGCTCCGGCGAGCATTGCCGGCGAGAAGTGGAGGTCAGTGACGACTCTGTGATTGTTTTGACGGACGTGTAGCGTTGTCTGATGAAGAACGCGGGATCTGGTCTGGGCCTTTTGGGTTTTTCAGACTTTTTCTTTCCTGGGCCATTGGGTTTTCTCAATTTGGGCTTTACTAAGTCACCTATAGAAGTTTTAAAAACACACTAAGAATCGTTGTCATTTGGGCTCTCCTAATGATGACATCATGCATGTTTAAACGACGACGTTTTACTTAGGCTGATTGTATCACATTATTTTAATATTTATTTAATAAAATAAACATAATTTTTTAGGTGTTTTAATGATTTTCATTATAAAAATTTATGAGTTTCGATGTATTAACATGCCATTTATGATACACGTTAAGACTACCTTTTTTATTATTATAATCATTAATCTTTTTTGAAAATTAATTAAATTATTTATTTTAATAAAAAATACATAATCTTAATCTACATTAATGATTGAAATAATGATAATACATACTTTTTTAGGTCTGAATATGTGTCTCTAGGTAGACGTTAAAATTACTCTAACCAAAATAAATATTTTTAAAATGGTATATAGATCAAAACTACCCTTAGTAGTATTGTTATTATAGAATTTCGACTTGGCCTACTTGATAGGAAGTTGCCAACAACTAAGGCTGTAAGTCGATGAGTTTGTTGCCTCTTGAAATTGGGGGTGGGCAAGTATAAGCAAATCACAAGTAGGGCAAGTTGGAATTGGGGGAACTTGAAAGAAATCTATCACATTTTTGGTAACATCGTATGAAGTACCACCATGTGGGAGATGATGTCCCTCCCACTTTGCAACATATTTCTTTGGAAAATGTTGAATTTGTCTTTGTTTGCATTGTGTCTCACCTTCTACTATAAATTTTCAAAGTCAAAAGTAAATTACTACATCTAAAACATATATAACTCAACAAAAATATTTTTAATAAGGTTGATTTCATATTATTTACCGAATAGAAAAATAATATGAAATAAGCATAATATCATATCATAATATCATGTAAGCATAATATTATGCTTACATGATATCATATCACAGAGAAAAGTTAAAATATAAGCATAATATTACTCTTTATTTATTTACCCTTTTAATGGTATTGTATCATTTTAATTTACATAAATATATGAGTTAGGTTATAAATAATTAGGGCTACAAAGTAGTATTATTCAATCTCGGGTTAACATTTATGGGCACTCAATTGGCTCAAATGCTTGCCTCAGCTGGTCTCCATCTCCACCAAATTCTAACCAGCAAGAGATGGTCCACAACTTGAGTAGTCCACAACTTGAAATCTCTTGATTGGCTAGTGACATTTAATAATTCCTACATTATTGATAAGTATTATCATTTTTCTAATTAAATTTGATGTACAAATTACCTATGAATTGTGTTACTTGTTATTTGATGTATTATTATCAATCAACATAAAATGATAATTATTGACACGTATATAAATATAGATAGATGGACAGTGTTTACGGGTAAACAAATATAGGAAGATAAGTAATGTTAACGGGTAAACGATATTTACCTTATAATAAAAGATAGTCCTAAAATATACTCGAATAATACTTAATATCCTAAAATTTATATAATATCTTGTATAAATTTATTAAATGATTAAAAACTAATTAAAAAATAAATCATTAAATAAAAATAATTGAATATAATATCAAAATAATTTTTATAATGATATACAACAAGTGATCATGACAATTAACATCACCTTAAGTGACGCGAAGGTCTATTATTAGAAAAAATCTCCCATATAATAATCGAAGAATGAGAACAAAATCCACTATCAATTCTGTGTACGACTAGGGAGAAGAAGACAGTAAACATGTTATAGGTCATCAGCAATGTTTCTGATCAATCATCAATCATATCAAACCAACGGCCCACATTGCTCACCTAGAATCGTCACGTGACAACTGAAAACACGCCACAAGGTGCCTTAAAACGGGTGAGATGACTTTTTTCCCACATCTTCACCTCCACGTCAGCATGATTTGGCGTCTTTCACGTTGATACCGATGAATCCACCCCACAGCGTCCGATCAAACCTCATCAACCAATCTCAACCGTCGATCAAACTCTTATCTTCTAACTCTCTAACTTGGCAAGCAACCACGCCAAAACCCCCTCAAAGCCTAAGTTACCAGTTGATGAAAGTAGACACATGAAAGCCGATCTTTTACAGTGAAACCACAGAGACCCTTTTCATATCTCTCTCTATTAATCTCTCTCTCTCTCTCTCTTCAGCAGCCGCAAAAACAGGTAAAGTTTTCATTTTTTTTGGTTGGTGGGTTATGTTTATTGTTTTAGTTTGTTTATGTTCATTGCTTTTATGGCTATAAAGTTTTTGACTTGATTCTAGTTCTTGGTTGAAACCCAATGTGGGAGTATGAAAACATTGGAAAGATCTCTTATTTTTGTAGTTTAATCTCGTTTTAGCCCTGAAAAGAAGGAAAGATCTAGTTTTTAATTGAGATTCTTAATGGGTTTATGGTGGGTTTGACGTAGGGAGTGTAATTGTGATTGGTTTTTGATGGTTACGGTGGGTTATGTTGATTGTTTATCTTTTGGTTAAATGTTTTTCTTTTGGTTGTTATTRAATCTAGGTTTTCGAAGCCACAATATTGAGAAATGGAAAATGGGATTGATAAGCCAGTTGAAACTAGGGTTGTGGAAGACAAAGTAGAGGAGAGGGTTTCCGTGGGCTCTGATGAGGCAGAAGATGTAGAAGAGGAGATTTTTGAGGAGGCGGTTGATCCTAATGACAATTTGCATGATCAAGAAACTAAAGTTGAATCAGGAGTTGGTCATGTTGTTGGTGATTCGACTTCTGTAATGGTTAATGATGATTCTAGTGAAGGCAGTGAAATGGAGAATTTTGAGGAGGCTAGTGCCCTTCCAAGTGAGCGTGGGGATGCGGGTGTGGTTGAGGATAAGGCGGAGGATGTGGTAGTAGCGAATAGTTCTGAGGCGGTTGTGGTGCCAGATAAGATCGATGAGGGAGGGACTGTGAAGGGAGTGGATAGCAGTGGATTGAATGAGGGACTGGAGGTACCTGAGCTTGATGCTAGAGGGGATGATGAAATTTCAAAGGTTGGCGTTGCGAAGCCTGAAAATGGGGATTCTGATACAGTGAAGTCTCAGGAAATACTAGTGCAGCCAAAATTGGAAAATGGAAATGCCAAAATGGCTGGAGAAGATAGAGAAATTGAGATAAGTTGTGAAATTCTAGCTGAAGATGATGAGAGTGGGAAATTGAAGGAGAATGAATTTGGTGCTGAATATAAAGATGACGAGACTGTTGCCGGTGCTCATTCGGAGCTTCCAGAGGATAGAAGTGAAGAACTGAATGATAATTTGGCTAGAATAAGTACGGAACAGCAGAAAAATGAGTTTGAGGAGTTGAAGGATTCTGTAAACGGTTTAGGTTCAGAACAGCAGAATGACATGAATGGAGAAGTGAAAGATACTTCAGCTAGACTGAATTCAGAACATCAGGAGGAGACCTGTGAACTGGAAAGCTCTTCGGCTGATATCCAAAAAGATGCTGTGGAAGGGACAGTGACGCCAGAAATTGAAGGCTCGCCTTCTTTTCAAAAGTCTACAGATAAGATGAATGAGAATATTCAGACAAGTAAAAATGATTTGAGCTCGGAATCTCAGCCTCAAAGTGCAGATGAGAAGGTACTGGAAGTTAATGTTGTGCCTGAAAGGCCTGATCAGAAAGCTGAAAACAATCAGGAAGAGAAACAAAGCAGTTCAGTGATGGAAGAACGTGAAATTCAGCCTGCACCAGAGCCTGTCTCTTCAGCCTCAAGATCTGCAAATCCTGCTATCCCTCCTGCTCGTCCAGCTGGCCTTGGGCGTGCTGCCCCTCTTTTGGAACCTGCACCTCGGGTGTTGCAGCAGCCTCGTGTAAATGGATCCATATCCCATACACAAGCTCAGCATATTGAAGACCCTGGCAATGGGGAGTCCGAGGAGTCTGATGAAACTCGTGAAAAGCTTCAAATGATTAGAGTGAAGTTCTTGCGGCTTGCTCATAGGCTTGGGCAGACTCCCCATAATGTTGTTGTGGCTCAGGTTTTGTACAGACTGGGATTAGCCGAGCAGTTGCGGGGGAGAAATGGAGGTCGTGTTGGTGCCTTCAGCTTTGACCGTGCAAGTGCTATGGCAGAGCAGCTTGAGGCTGCAGGGCAGGAACCCCTTGATTTCTCATGTACCATCATGGTTCTTGGAAAGACTGGAGTTGGTAAAAGTGCAACTATTAATTCAATATTTGATGAAGTTAAGTTCAGTACTGATGCTTTTCAGATGGGTACGAAGAAGGTTCAGGATGTTGTGGGTACTGTGCAGGGAATTACAGTACGGGTCATTGATACTCCAGGCCTTCTACCTTCTTGGTCAGATCAACGGCAGAATGAGAAGATTCTCCACTCTGTTAAGCGTTTCATCAAGAAAACACCCCCAGATATTGTGTTGTATCTTGATAGGTTGGACATGCAAAGCAGGGATTTTGGTGACATGCCTCTCTTACGCACCATCACTGAGATATTTGGACCCTCTATATGGTTTAATGCAATTGTGGTTCTGACTCATGCAGCCTCTGCTCCACCTGATGGCCCAAATGGTACTGCTTCTAGTTATGACATGTTTGTCACTCAACGCTCTCATGTTGTACAGCAAGCCATTCGTCAGGCAGCTGGGGATATGCGGCTTATGAATCCTGTTTCATTGGTGGAGAACCACTCTGCATGCCGAACGAATAGGGCTGGGCAGAGAGTACTGCCAAATGGTCAGGTTTGGAAACCTCATCTGTTATTACTTTCTTTTGCATCAAAAATTCTTGCTGAAGCAAACACGCTATTAAAGTTGCAAGATAGTCCTCCTGGGAAGCCTTTCACCAATCGAACAAGAGCACCTCCTTTACCTTTTCTTCTCTCATCCCTTCTTCAATCAAGACCACAAGTTAAACTGCCTGAGGAGCAGTTAGGAGATGAGGATAGTCTAGATGATGATTTGGATGATTCATCAGAATCTGAAGAGGAATCAGAATTTGATGAGTTGCCACCATTTAAACGTTTGACAAGAGCCCAGGTGGAAAATCTTACTAAAGCTCAGAAGAAGGCATATTTTGATGAGTTAGAATATAGGGAAAAACTTTTTATGAAGAAACAGTTGAAGGAAGAAAAAAGACGACGAAAGATGATGAAGAAAATGGCAGCTGCTGCTAGGGATCTCCCAACTGACTACAATGACAATGTAGAGGAGGAAAGTGGTGGTGCAGCATCCGTGCCAGTTCCCATGCCTGATTTGGCCTTACCTGCGTCTTTTGACTCTGATAACCCTGTTCACCGTTACCGTTATCTTGATTCTTCCAACCAGTGGCTTGTGAGGCCTGTTCTGGAAACTCATGGTTGGGATCATGATGTTGGTTATGAAGGCATAAATGTAGAAAGACTGTTTGTGGTTAAAAACAAAATTCCTGTATCATTTTCTGGCCAGGTTACGAAGGATAAGAAGGATGCCAATGTGCAAATGGAAATAACCAGTTCTCTAAAGCATGGAGAAGTGAAGGCAACATCATTTGGTATTGATATGCAGACTGTTGGAAAGGACTTAGCTTACACGCTGCGCAGTGAGACAAGGTTTAGTAATTTTAAGAGGAATAAGGCAACAGCTGGCCTCTCTATTACGCACCTTGCTGATACCATATCAGGTGGGGTGAAAGTTGAAGACAAATTTATTGTGAACAAACGATTCAGGGTTGTTATGACTGGTGGTGCGATGACCAGTCGTGGTGATGTTGCTTATGGTGGCAGTTTGGAGGCCCAGTTGAAAGATAAAGACTATCCTCTTGGTCGTTCGCTATCAACACTTGGGCTCTCTGTCATGGATTGGCATGGAGACCTTGCCATTGGATGCAATATACAGTCCCAGGTACCTATTGGACGGACAACAAATATGATTGCTCGTGCCAATTTGAATAATAGAGGGGCAGGACAAGTCAGTATTCGTTTAAATAGCTCAGAGCAGCTTCAACTAGCCTTAATTGGTCTCATTCCTCTTTTGAAAAAAATGTTTGGTTATCATCAACAACAAATGCAGTTTGGACAATGATGAAAATTAGGTTTATACATTGTGCTATAGCCTGGCGGTCATAGGATAAATATTTGAATTGGCCATCTCTAGTAGTCATTAGCAAGAGGGAGTGGATGTAAGATGTGATATCCTTTTTTTAATTCTTTTCTCATCTCAATCTTACCTGGTTATAGTGATTGGAGTTTGTGTTAGATACTTGCATATGGTGATTTTGGTTCCCATTAAGCCATTGGCCAAGAGTTGCTTCTTTTTGAATCATGCCTGAGTCGAGATAATATCTCTTATGGGTGTGGAAATTGTTTTGTATTTCAGAACTAGTCGTCACTTTCTATCTTTCCCGCAATTCAGAACTACTAGTCTGCTTCTTATCTTTCCCTGGAAATTCCAGTCTTTCTTCCCAGTTCTTGTACCTTTAGTTTTAGGCTACCATACATTGTGTTTGATTTAGTTTGTTTATTGGTATTTATTTAACATGAATACGTCACAATATTATCCAAGAGTCTCTAACTCATACAAACAGGTCCCCTTCGCATCGCACAGAGAAGCACAAGTCTACAGTGAGATTCCTGTTTTCAACTTTTGTCTTGAAAACCATGTGTACTGTCTCTGAATTCCTTGAAGTTCAGTTGGCTTTTCCCTTTGTTACTTGCTAATAATTAGAAACTGCCACTAGGTATTGTCTCCCGACTACATGCCAGGGATTCTGGTGATTTAACAGTGTAAGCTCAGCATGTTTTTGAATTATTGAACTTGATTTATCTGAAGAATAATTTATGAAAAAGGAGATAATGACTAAATTGTGCCAAGCAATGTAACTAGCACTACATGGCTTACTACACAGGCCTATATGGACCATCAGCTGAGAAGATGAGCTTTCAGTCTACTGGTGGGTCTATCCTTTCTTAAACATCATCTTTCCATCGAACCCCCCTCAATTTCTCTCAATTTATGGCTGAAGCCTGAAAGGGAGAGGGTCTTGCGTTTATTGGAAAAGTGAGCAAAATCTAGCATCTTTGATTTCTTTCATTATAGAAGACTTGGAGCCACAGAAAGCAACGTTAAATGTTTAATTGAACCATATATTAAATTAGTCAAGAACGTTATTCATTAGATTACTTTTGATTAAAAACAAGATTATGGGTCTATTAAATTGAATCATTCCGTTGCTAATAACTATCAGTTACCATGATAGTAGATATGCAACAGAAATGATTAAAGGAATGGTTTTATTTTGGCTGGTGGGGAAGCCAAAGCTCAATTGTCCAAAGAATACACATATAAATCTAAACAGACCGACCATTATGTTGTATCAAGGTGTCGCCATGTGGGTGACGTTACATCAATGGCCATCAAATCACCTGATCCCGTGAAATGAGGCAACCAAAGTGCTCTCTTTTGACCTGACCAATAATCTTCTTCCCTTAATTCATATTGAATGCCATTGTGGTTGAAAATGAAAGCCAATTAACACTTGGAAGCTATCCATATATAATACTTTTTTAATAAGCTTTTAAATCAAAAACGTCGGTTATTGGGCCAAAGGTATTCAAAATTGTCTGTTCAACGTATTAGTTGCTCAAATATATCACATATTCTTTACAATGTTGACTACTGAATCATATTGTTGGTTTTATCCTTCTATGTATAATTGAGAGATATCCATGATACGGTGCAAGCCTAATCCTATTAACTAATTAGAGTTTTATTGGGAAAAGTCTTTAAAAATGAGAGATCCTTACTAGATTTGAATAAGAAAAGTAGAGTAAAATTTCGAAAAGTATAGAGAAAACACATCAGATAATCTCTCTCTTCATGGAGGTTTTTGCTCCGTAAAATCTGTGTTATTCTAGTAATACTCCCAGGTTTCCTATAGTGCATCCTAGACTAATATAATGGTGCTTGTTTGTAGATTTGATTCTTCATTATTAGTAGACGACATATAAAGTTGGCAGTGTTCCAGTCTAAAATTAGGTCATTATTAGCATATAAGAAGCACAAACAACAAAACATAGATGTATATAATGTACTGTAATTATTTCGTGAAATTTTGTTTAATCCAACCAAACTAAAGTCTTTTCTCTCTAACTGATATCTATAGCAAACATATAAATCAAGACAACAGAGAGAATGCTAGTGAGTTCAAGCTCAACAACCTAGTGAACAACTGTTACATTGTATCCAACAATAGCATCACCAGTGAGAGGGTCAAACCAATGCGTCTTAGCAACTGCATATCCACGTGCCAATCGGAAAACGCCGGTTCCACCGACGATGGGCATCTCCCGGATGGGATTCAATGCCCGGTTGCTGCCTAGGAGGCTGATAGAGCTGCCATTATACATGCCATCTATGAACCCGAAGCTCATGGCCATGAGTAGACCTAGCTCACCCTGTGAAGCTGACCCGTAAAGCCCTTGAGCTCTGCCTACAAGCTTTGACTTCGGATCCGGGGTTTCTGTCAATGGATCATCTGCCATCATTACCATGCCAAAAAGAGTTGGCGATTTGTCAGTGGCAGCGGATTGCGCCACCCTAACTGCACTCGGGTTCTTGCCACTGAGTGTGTCATGGAAGTAGAATTGCAGGTTGGTCACTGTCTCTTTCTGATCATTATTACTCTTTAGTTGGAAGCTTCGAGACCCTGGCATGGCTGCAGCCACCACTAGGGCGACGATGACCAGCTTAACCACACTTGACATTGCCATATCCTCTTAATGATTCAGGCACTAATATCTGATCTCTAGCAAAAGGGACAAAAAGAAGAGGTTTTGAGAGATTTGTTTACAGGAAATGGCTTTGCAAAAACTTTCTTACTATATATAGGAAGCATGTGAAAAATTATTTCAAAGACTGTTTAACTACAATATGGAGTTGGAAAGAAAAATAAATTTAGCTACCACTTTGAAGGTGGTCGATTGTCCACTTGTTCATTAACCGATCACCACAGAGATCGCTTCTAGTCTTAGGGTGCAATGCAGAAAAGTCTTGGCAAAGTGTGGGAAGACGCTATTATTGACCTGGACACCACCTACTATTGAGCTTATTTTGTTTCCCACACTAAGCATAATCGCGTATATATAAACCTCGAAATTCAGCTTTGATTTGATTTCAGGCTAAAGTTTAGACATATATAAGTGCTCATAATTAAACCATGACAAGTTTTACTTTTGTATGTCTTGTGTATGTTAAAAGCCAAACGTTTCATGATGGAATGAAAATTATGTTACATATTCTTCCTTTATTACTAGTTTCTCCGAATTAATTAGTCAAATCAGACTTGTTAAACAGATAGAAATTGTAGTTAGTGTGTGTGTGTATATATATATATATATATATATATATTGTAGTTAGTGTGTGTGTGTGTATATATAT